>JAVQIZ010093492.1:37500-38966 GCA_036023535.2 Galaxias brevipinnis | reverse complement strand
GGGTGAGGGAGGGTAGAGGGGTAAAGGGCTGAGGGAGGGAGGGTACAGGGGTAAAGGGGTGAGGGAGGGAGGGAGGGAGGGTAGAGGGGTAAAGGGCTGAGGGAGGGAGGGTACAGGAGTAAAGGGGTGAGGGAGGGAGGGTACAGGGGTAAAGGGGTGAGGGAGGGAGGGTAGAGGGGTAAAGAGCTGAGGTAGGGAGGGTACAGGGGTAAAGAGCTGAGGTAGGGAGGGTAGAGGGGTAAAGGGCTGAGGGAGGGAGGGAGGAGGGGTGAGGTGGGTTGTGCCCGCAATAAAAGGTGAACAATGATGAGACAACCAAGCCAGCAACCAAAAAAAAGGAGGAGGGTCCAGGCACCGATAGGCAAGCTGATAGGAGGAAAGGATGGCAAGGCATGAATGGGAGAGGATTCTCGCCAACGCTTTCAACATGACCAACACAACACGGACAATAAGATTCAAAAGAAGAAGGATTGCACCCCGAGAACAAGACTTTCAACACGTTTAACATTTTATTTATTTATTTACGTGGTAAAAGACAGGCTTTTTAATTGTAATTATTAAGCTGTCGGATAGGATGTGTGTGTGTGGTGTTACATTAGCGGGACACAAGATAAAAAACACACACTGAAGAACAACTCTGAAAGTACAAGCTCCTCTTTAAAATAAAGGCAGGCCCTGCAGTCATGTGGAAAGTATTAGTGGAGTGACTCTAGAGAATGGATCCTTCCAGAAGAGAGACTATCCTGTGTCTGCTTGGTGCATATTCAAATCAGTTATGTGTGCATGTGACCACGGCAACAAGCACGTTATGCTGTCCCTACTAACGCTAGTATTTTCCAGCTAATCATACCAGACATTTTGAAACAGAGCGAGGTAATGTGAACCACATTGTTGCGACTATAAAACAAGCGGCCATATAATTAAAACAAGGAGAATGTTTCAGAGACAAATCAAGATGGCTGACCCAAATTTAACTACCCTAGAAACTAGGGCGACAACAAAATATGTTTTTATTGGGTTGGCAAAAACAAAACAAAACATGCTCTGCTTATGATAATTATACGGTTGGAAAGGGCCTTTAGGAGTAGGTAAGAATATTTTTCTTTAAATGTTTCTAGTGGTCGTTGCCACTCTTCTGTAGCAGTCTACATCAGATTACTGAGCCTACCTATTGTTCACGTTACATTAGTAAATTAAACAGGTTTGAAGAAGTAATTAGACAATTCATGATACTTATGATTTGACTAGTTTGACACGAAAGTGGACAAAGTACCGAACAACAAGTTTCTGTGACACTTTCAAAATGTCAAGGGATGCACCAACATCCTCCAGAAAAATTTTGTTCAAAACAACGTGTCATAGGTCACTATCCTGGTCTGACACTCCGTCAGCTAAGGTATATTTAAGTATGTATGTAAACTAGACTTTTGTCTACAGTCAAAAGAAAGAACGAGTGTGTGTGTGTG
>JAVQIZ010093492.1:0-32500 GCA_036023535.2 Galaxias brevipinnis | reverse complement strand
CAGTGTGTAGAGAGTGTGTATGTTCCTAGTTACCTGTGTATCCAGGTCCTCTCCTTTGACACAGAGGTTGGCGTCGATGACGTTGAGTCCCACCAGCAGACCAACGATCACCGCGCCCTCCTCTTCCAGCATGACCGCAGAGCTCTCATAGAAGTCACTGGAGGTTAGGTGTTTCACATGTTAAAGTCACTGGAGGTTGGGTGTTTCACATGTTAAAGTCACTGGAGGTTACGTGTTTCACATGTTAAAGTCACTGGAGGTTGGGTGTTATACATGTTAAAGTCACTGGAGGTTAGGTGTTTCACATGTTAAACCACACGCGTTCACATAAGTGTGCACACTTTGTGTGTGCGTTTGTCTCTGTCTGTGTGTGTGTGTGTGTTTGACTGTGTGTGTCTGTGTGTGTGTGTGTGTGTGTGTACCTCAGCAGGTCTTTCCTAGTGATGAGCAGTCGGAGGTAGTCGGCCAGACGTTTCTGCATGAGGGCCAGACGAAGCCATGCCCTCGCTCTGCCTAGCGGAGTCCTGACACACACACACACACACACACACACACACACACACACATCTATTAGTCCTAGAAACTTTGTGTATGTTTCTGTACTCAAACATAAGTTAAACCATTATTTAAAATACGTTGACATAGCCTGGTTTCACAGCTTGGTGTGCAGAGCTGCAAAAGCTTTCCTCTTCTTCAATCATTCTATAAATTAATACATGATCCCTTCCAGCAGGTTATTTGTATGCATCTTTGATCACTTTGCATAAATACATACAGTACCAGTGAAACGTTTGGACACACGTTTCCATTCACTTCAATGGGAAAGTGTGTCAACATTTTTGACAGCTACTGTAAATGACAGTTTAATATTATGTAATCAGAATATGCCAAGCTGAAGACGCTGCCACACTCTACTGTTGGTACTCTGGTTTCTCTAGGACGACTGGGAAGCACCTTTGAGTCCACAGCTGATATGCCACACTACTTTCACTTCTTTCTTACGTTCTGTCATTTCATTGGTTCCCCTCACATCCACAACCACAACCAGACACACACACACACACACACACACACACACACACACACACAACCACACAGTTTCTTCTGGTGAGGTGATGAGTAAGCAGGAGAGTGGGGGCATGGAGTGTTTTAAAAAATTCTCATTATTATTATGCAAGTTTGTGTATGTGCGCGTGTCTCTGTGTGTGTGTGTGTGTGTGCGTGTCTCTGTGTGTGTGTGTGTGTGTGTGTGTGTGTGGTTCTTACTTGAGTCCAGGTAGGTCTCGCACGCTGGCAGAGATCTCTCCTGCTTCAGGACACAGTTTCTCCACAAGCTCCAGGGGACCCCAAAGAGACTTATTAAAACCCAGGAAGGACTTCTTTACTGAGGGAGGGGGAAGAAGGACAACACAAACACACACACACACACACGCACGTTAGGAGGAGAAGGTGAGGTTGAGTGCAAACAATAGCATGCTGGTCAGCAACACATTCCCCCATTAGCTGCTCAGGCTAACCACGCAGTTGAGCAAGAGACACATAGAGTGAGCTAAGTATGTGCACAAGGACTTATTACGGAGGACACACTTGCTTAATTACACAGCACACGCAGACACGCAGACACAGACACACATAGAAACACACACTCGCTTGGTGCGCACCCCTGAGGCCGTGTTTGAGACAGTGCTCCATGACGACAAAGAACTGTTGCAGAGGAGGGTAGTCAGAGTCCAGGGTGCGCCCGAAGCTGAGCGCTGACTCGATCAGGCCCTTGATGCTCAGCTTGGCCATGTTTAACAGGTTGGCACGCTCCATAGCCATGGGATCCCGCAGCGCTGGGGAAAACACACACACACACACACACACACACACGCACACGTTAATGTATATACATGGGAAGGGCTTTATTTAAGTGACACCCAGATTCATGTTCCACTCTTACAACGTGTCTGGTTGTTTTGACCACTCGCTGACTGGCTGGTTCTTTTGACCACTCGCTGACTGGCTGGTTGTTTTGACCACTCGCTGACTGGCTGGTTGTCTGACTGGTTTGCAGTCCTATAGGTTCTATAGGTCAAGTTGAAAGATTTATGACCCAGCCTATGTAGAGTTACTGATTAACATGCAAAGAAAAACGTTTAGAAGGTATTAGGGTCAAGGAGTATGGCTACCACATAGAATTCTAATGGATAGATATAAACCAAAAACACGAAGGGCTCTTCTCAAGAACCTTAGACATTATTTTATAATCTAAATAATATAATCCACTGAAAATAGATTGCTGTCGGTCGTCACCATGAATACGCTGTTTGCGTCAAGTAACGTTGGAATATCACCATCTTCAATAGATTCCTAACAGACTTGTTCTGTGCTCAACTCTAAATATTATCAAGGGGCGTGTGCGTTAAGACACTGCCGCATGCCAGTTCCTGAAACCACGTGTAACTAACTGATATACAAAAGACTGCACTAAGGTCTTAATTACGACAACCGTGACAGGGAATAATGTAACTGTATACATTGTATTAATGTAATGTGCTGGCTATATGGTTACATTACAACTTGTTTGACTATAACACTTTTTTTTCGTTATATTTCGTTGTATTAACATTGAAATTACTCAAATATGTATAATGTTTAGGCCTCATATTATGAATCACTTTTAACAGCTTATTTTTCCTCAACCTCCGCCTAGATCCAGGATATGACATACCTTTGACATTCCACTCATCTGCCAGAGCCGCCTTTTGCTCCGCTACTTTGGGCAGAACATACATGCTCCCTGAAAATGTTTCCGATGCTTTTCTCGCCAAAGCGAAGATGGGTGCCTGCCATCGCCCGTCCCCTGCTCTCATTGTGGACGAGCTACCGCTAGCTTTCTCCACAACAACGTTGCTTGCTTTCTCTTCTTGAAACCTCAAAATACCAAACATCTGAGATTTTTCTTTGTTTACATCGGCGTCTGCTAAAACAAGGTCGTGTTCTGCTGCCGCTGCCATCGTTGAAGTATAATGCAGGTGGTTCTCATATGGAGCGTTCACCTGGCGACCACCATAGCACACAGCTTGCCTGGGATAGCATTTGGGAAACAAAGTCCGCTCCAGTGCTAAAAAACCCTGCCTTTCAAGTGCCTGCAGCCGTCAAACACGGTTACTTGGTGCGGAAAAATAGCGTTTTCACCATCACTAATAATCAACGAATTCTTTCTTAGTTCGCGGGTACTGATTTGTTGACACAAAGTAGCCTTGTCAGTATCCCCGCAGCACAACACGGGAGAAATGGGTGGTGTCAAAGCTCACGAGACACACAAAAGCACTACGTAATGGTTTTGTTGCAGACACGCCACTCCACTTCCATCCAGCGGTGACCATGAAAAGTACAATTCACTCGTGCAGGAGTATTGTCTTGTCACAGCGATAAAACTAGTAAAACCCTTAAATGAGTCGACTGAGTAAATCGTATTGACTGATGTATGTCCTATACTAATCATTCTAAACATTTGTCTGAATTGTTACTCCACTGACACTCTAATGTGGTGATATACAAATACAATTTTAATAATAGCAATAACTTGTTAAGTTGTAATAGTTTTTTTTCTCTCTCTACAGTTTGTGGAAAAATGCTACAACCGATCGTTGGACTGATATTTTACCTTGGCTGTAGGCGAGACGTTCCATACTCTCGCTGTGCGAAATGCCCCAGCGATGAAGACTCTGTGGAGAGTACATGTTGAAGGTGTTTTCGCTAACTGAGACTTGACACACCCCTGTTTCTGGACCCAGACGGGTCCAGTACAGACTCCAGAACTGGCTATGGCCCGGGGTTCCTGTTCTGAGGTGGTCCGGTTCTGATGTGGTCGTCGTCCCTCCCCTGTGTCCACTTCGCTAAAGAGGCTATCCCCATGTAAACCTAAGAAAAGCCACACAGACCGAAGTTCTTGTTATTTTACAGCCCTAAAGCAAAGGTCTCCAACCTTTTATTCACGAGAGCTTTAAGAAAAAGAGAGCTACTTATTTACTAACTTTTCTTTACTCAAATGATACCTATATGTATGTCAATAAATCAACTTTAGACACCCTGACATATATACTGTATATACTGTATATTGCCTTGTCATGTGGACGTTACAGTCCTAGCTTACCCACTTGGCTTCTTCTTCTCTTTTTCATAATTATTTTCTCTCTCCACATATACTTTCTCGTACTTTACAATCTTCGTCTCCTTTCATCCCTCATTCTTCCTCCTCTTTCCTCCACCTTTCCCCTTCCCTTTTCCTTCCCCCTCCCTTTTCTCCCCTCTCTCTACCCCCTCCCTCCGTCCAGTCTTTAAAAGGCAGGTGACCAGAGATCATATGACTGATTTCCTGCTGCAGCGCTTTCCCCCACCACAATACCTCGCCTCTCTGCTGCCGGGTTTCCTGACAGTCTTCTCTGTCAGTGCCCCTATTTGTCTGCTTGTATGTCTCTCTGCCTGTCTGTCTGTCTGTCTGTCACTGCCCCTATCTGTCTGCTTGTTTGTCTCTCTGCCTGTCTGTCTGTCACTGCCCCTATCTGTCTGCTTGTTTGTCTCTCTGCCTGTCTGTCACTGTCCCTATCTGTCCGTTTGTCCATCTCTCTGCCTAACTGTCTGTCTGTCTGTCTGTCTGTCTGTCTGTCTGTCTGCTTGTCCATCTCTTGGTCTAACTGTCTGTCCATCCCCCTGTCTGTCCTGCTAGAGTCCCCCCTCCCAAACCGGTCTGACATTCTGTCCCATCTGTATGCCTGTTTTTCTGCCTGTCTCTTAGCCTGCTTTTACCAGTCAGTCAAACCCAGAGGCAGGCCAACACCCTTTTTTGCTTCCAACACACTCCATCACTGTCTCCGGTTAATGTTGCGTCACATGATAGGCACAGACAACATGAATACACTTCTACCAGTTGCCCTGTTGCTTCGCTGTCTCCGTCAAACTGTTTCAAGGTGTTACACCAAAAACCAAAACATATACAAACCAAACACAGGTGATATCAGGAGAGGAACCACAACGTGTCAACGCCCTTTGACATGACCACGGTATGAAGCAGCAAATCACATCATGGAACTGAGTCTTCTTGACCTATCAGGTAATTAGTTCACAATGGCATTTCCCTGTTGTAGACCCCCTCACTTCTCTCTTTATCTCTCTCTCTCTCTCTCTCTCTCTCTCTCTCTCTCTCTCTCTCTCTCTCTCTCTCTCTCTCTCTCTCTGTGCAGGTGACCTGAAGAACATAAGGACCAGTCTGAAACAGATTGTATTTGAACTATAATTCCTATAATTACTGTAATTACTTTGAATTATGATTACAACAACCATTGCCCCTTTAATCAAACTGTATTATTTCTGAGGGAACATGTAGCCTTACCGTAACCGGCCAAGCAAAGCTCTGTGCTTGGTTTGCTCCTATTACGCTGGGTTGAAATGGGTCCAGTCTATAGTAGAAAGGGCCTGGGCCTCATAAAGACTGCTCTTATTGGAATCCATACAGTGTGGGTGCCACCTAGTTCCTGGAGCAGCATTGGGACAGTCTCTGAAAACCGCTATGCTGAGCTGAGTTACGTTCGGTCCAGCTTGGCTCTTGTTTAATCCTGGGTAAGACTACATTTCCTCTTTCTTGGGCTAAGTGGCGCCATAAGTGCCAGCAGCATGTCGATGCCGGGGGGGCACGTAGAGAGGTTGAGCGATGTTCTCTCACTCGCCCTGCTGACCTGCAGCTACTCCTCCCAGGACCGGAGACAGTGCTCTCTGGTACCCAACACGGCTCAAAGCACTGTGGGGGTAGGGGGAGGAGAGAAGGAGAGAAGAGGAGAGGGGGAGGAGAGATGTGGGGAGCAGAGGAAAGGGGGGAACAGAAAAGGAGAGAAGAGGAGAGGGGGAGGAGAGATAAGGGGAACGATAGGGGAGGACAGAGAAGGAGGTGGGGAGAATGGGACGAGGAGGGAAGGAGAGAAGAGGAGAGGGGGAGTATAGAAAGAGAGAAGCAAAGAGGGGGAGGAGAGAAGGAGAGAATAGGAAAGGGGGAGGAGTGAGCAGTGCACTACACAGCAGATGATTGGACAATGGAGGCAGCACAAAATGTATTCATGAACACACGCAACCACACACACACACACACACACACACACAAATATGCAAACACCACAGTTTCAGAGTAAAAACAATCAATAGGGGGAGGTGCAAGGAGATACCAGAGAAAACTGTCCAATCCTTGCCCTCGTTTTAGGAATATTCCGAGTGAGGCCATCCTGTCTATCAGTGATATCAAATTTGACCATTTACTTAACTTAAAAGACGTTACTAGAACAATAAACGTTTTCTTCTACAAATTTAACTTACAGTATATTAATTAGGGACTAAATCCCCCAAAATAACTATTCATACTAAAATGCTACTAAACATACATAAAAGTAGATTACATGTTTATGTTAATGTTCAACATGTTGCAGCTTAATGTTCAACATTTTAAAGCTCCTGTGTTTGGTGTTAGGTGTGATTTGAAACTGATAGCAGAAAAGGTGTGATGAACCTGTGACATACCACTTTCAACAAATTTGATAGACTCTGCATGAAAATATTTATTATTGTCTGGTTTAATGTTATTTATTCTAAACCGTGTGCCACATGTATAAGTAAGTATTGTATGACCGTAGGTTGCATGACAAACTACGACAAAGAGAGATACTTATAAACTATAATTGTTAGCCTACGTATAGAATAAATATGATCTCTGGATTGTTTATCTTTAAAAACAAAAGGTTTAATTGTTTGACACCAATAAATAGCTAAATTATTACAACATAGTTCTATAAAAAAAATTATCCAAAACGTTTTGCATAAACATATTGATTAGAGAACAAAATATAGAAGCAATTATAAAACATTATCTACTTAGTTTGGATTATAATGTAATACATTTGAATTCAACATAATACCCCTTCTGAAAAATAACTCTAAGGTCAGCATCAACGTCTGTCCTTTTTCATAATCAATTATTATAGCAGATGAAGTTCCTCTTCTCTTCACAGTTTTCAGTCCCTTGGGCGTTTCCTGTCTTAGTCAGGGTGCCACAGAGCCTTCCCTGAGCTGGACACACAGGCAGGTTTGGGTTCTGCACCTGGTCACCGTGGACCCAATACCACTGTGAGCCCAGGTAGCGCAGACCGGTCCACACCTGGTCAGTCTGGGCGTCCTGGATTACATACTGGGCGTAACTGAAGTCATTGCTCGTCAGCACGCTGGGGAGGTCAGTGAAGTGGCTCCTGCAGTAGTCCAGTGCCTCCTCCCACGTCATTTCCTCATTCACCAGAATCAGATGTTCCTTAGAGCAGACAAAAGGTAACCGGTCATCACAAAAATGACTGCTCCACTTTCGATCATCTCCATTTACAGTGGTACAGTACTTGTCTGGATCTGGTTGTCCACCTTCCCAGTTGAGAAAGGAAGCAGTCGACCCATCAGACCACCTCCAGACGTTATCAGCATCTTTTTTGAGGCCGATCCAACAGGGTTTAGCATGACATCTTGGAAGCTGGGTTAATTCCTGATAGGTGCGGACACTGGCTAGGTTGTTGAATGTTGCCCTGCAGTAGTTCTGTGCCACGTCCCAGTGTACATTATTATGCTCCAGGTAGAAGGTACTACTCAGATCAGCGGCTCCCAAACGCAGGCAAGCAGCCGAGATGATTATGAGGAAGAGAGCGAGGCCGCTTTTCGTCAAGGACATGGTGCCTGGTCAGAGAGTGCAGAGAAGTGGAGGGGAAATGTCCGTACTGCAGTCTCTTATGGTCATCATTTACCTGACCTCTCCTTAAGACCAACATCCACAACATGATGTCAACACCTTAAACACAAAGCAGACTCAAATCTACGGATTTGTTTTTTATAGCAAACAAACTAAGGTAAACATCTTTTCCTGCCTCCCAAACAAATAAAGATGGGCGCCTAAAACAACAACATGATGGACAGGGAAATCCAGCATTATCTTGTCATTCCATTTGTCAATAGATGAAAAACAAATTCTCCTTTTCCATTCTAAATTGAAACTTTCCAATTGTTTTGAGGCCAGGTGTTAAGTTAGATTTCTATTGATAATTTAATATAACAATTTTTTCAAACTATGAGCCTACATTTTCATGCTTGCCGTCAATAATTATTTATTATTATTATTATTATTATTATTGTTATTATAATAGTAATAGATATAATAACACTAATAATAATAATAAAAAAATAAAAAAATATAAAAAATAATAACAATAATAATCTCGATCCTATCAAGTTGTGATGTGTCATCGTGTCACTACTCCCTTTAAACCCTTTTGTTGTGTTAACCACTTTTGCGTTTGCTGTCAAAAAGGACTGACTAATTATGTTGTACATAAAATATCTATTATATATGTATTTAACATTTCTATTATATATGTATAATACGTTTTTATAAACCTAATTTCTAGAATTTAATAGTTTTTTTTATTCTTAATTTTTTCTATTTATGAACATAGTCAATATTAGAGGAAACATGCTATGCAATTTATTACAGAGTAATTCATATATAAAGTCTAGACAGGATTTTTTGGGACGCCCATTAAAAGTAAAAAAAACAAACATAAAAAACAACAACAAAAAACAATATCCAACAATGTAACAAAAGAGTAACACCTGTAACCCTTGTGCCTCTATGACTCAACAAAGGACATAGACTTAAAACCATTTACAAAGTAACACTTTCCCATGTAACTTATAAGATTATACAGGGGAAAGGTTACGCATATTATGGAAACATTGCTAATATTTTGTAAAAAGTAGTTTTCCTGTTGGGGAAAGATCTTATTGGGGAAAAGTTCCCATCTGATTAAGATTCTTTTGAGGAAAAGTCATGGGGTTGCTCATGAAACCCAAAAAGGGAGGGCCTCTCTCTGTGTGTGCATGAGGGTGTATGTCTATGTGTGTGTTTGTCTGTCACATGCTCTTGCATATATGGTTTGTATGCTTGGAGTTGTAGTGTGTCCAGTTGAGGGATGTGCATGTTTCTAAATAGTGAAATACACTGCCCTTATCCATCTCGCAGTCTAAGCCATATACATAATTCCAGTGGATGATAATGTCTTGATGTGCAGAAGTTAAATAAAAACCCAGAGTTCACCTGTATGGAATTAGATTTTCCACATTCCTGCCTTGAGAGAAGTCAATAATTAGTCTGATAGTGCTGAGAAAAAGTGAACTTATACACCAATGAAAACCGCAGATGCAAGTGACAATAAATGACAACGCAGCCAACTGAATCCCCATTACCTTTACATTGCAGCTAGAAGAGAAATAAATAGGTCCAACAGCTTGTATGTTGTGAATCCTCATATTTTTATCATGCTAGACTGACTCAAGTCAGCTTTGCTCAATCTATGTTCTATGAAGTCAGTGCATACAAACAGTTAATAGCAATGCCAAGAATTGCTGTAAAAGTAAAACTTTAAAAAGCCTTAATTACAAAATGCATATATAAAAAAAAATCTAAATGTGGCTACTATCCCACTGAGCAAAGACATGTAGAAAAGACGTCTATTGAACGTCTTTGTCAGTCGTTCAAAAGACGTCCACCGAGAAGCCAGAATGAAAGTTTTTGCAACGTCTATTCTGAACGTCTTTTTAAAGTTAAACAAAGACGTCTTTTATATGTCCACTGATGATGTTCAAGTGAGCTCCTTACAGGGTTCAAAATTAAAGTTTTTGCAACGTCTTTTCTCTTTTTAACTTTCAACAAAGACATCTTTTAAACATCCACTGTTGACGTCCAAGTGACCTCCTTACAGGGTTCAAAATGAAAGTTCTGCAACGTCTTTTCCGAACGTCTCTTTTATGTAAAAAAACTTATTTCAATAATAATTCATTGGCATTAGTGCTTTCCTCTGGACTTAAAGCTTTCTGTCAGGGTGATAACACAGCAAACAATTTGTGGCTAACTTGCCTACACAAACACAGGGAGAACATGCAAACTCACCGAAGAAAGGCCCGCTTAGACTTGAACCACAGACCTTCCAACTGCGAGGAAACAGCGTTAACCGATGAGCCACCATACTGTCAACTAAACTTACATCTTGACATCGAAATATACTTGTTTAATTGTATATGAGGTCTTGTAGCAGCCAATAACGTAATAACTGCCAATAATGTAATAATTTTCCTATCCTTAATGTAATAAAAGTGGATAATGTAATAACTTACCAATAATGTAATAAAATGTCTGAACCAATAACGTAATAACTTTCTGTCCATAACGTAATACGTTTTTACATTATTGACCGTTTATTACATTATTGGCTTGCTATAACAAAACTGAAAAGATTTAATAATTGGAGCCGATAATGTAATAACGTACTTATATCACTATGTTTAAGTTTAATTCATTATAAAGTGTCAGACTTCTATAACACTTATCCTACTGTAGCTTCTTTCAAATAACTTTCTCAAAAACCTGACCAATCCTGACCCTTGAATCTTAGTCCTAACTCTGATAATACATTCCCGCCCCCCTCCCCCCCTCTTCTCTCTAATTTTCAATGTAATGAGTAGTTTTTTTACATGAAAAGACAAATGCGTATATTGCCAAAGCAATCATAGTTTGACATACACATACACACATACAGTATGTAGACTATACACGGGAACTCACTGTGAACATGACAGTGCATACCAATTGCATGCAACAATAATACTAACAACAGTAACAACAGGATGAACAAATGGTACATTCATATTAGTGCATTGTTCCACTGGCTGTCCCTTAGGTTGTGAGAAGAGGCCAAATATTTGGCTGCTATTATGCAGCAGGGGTTTTCACCTATTAAATGTTTTAGTTTCTCTGTATCTGCTTGGGTTTCAAAATCATTGCATTTGTTTACAATTCTAAGATTATTATTATTAGTAGTAGTAGTAGTAGCAATAATAATAATAATAATAAGATTATAACTATGTATAATAATGGGGGGGGGACGACACATATGCTGTAATAAAATAAATGTAGACAACCAATATTCAATTGTGATTGGCATCAACCAAATGTCCTTTTTCCTTCAGAAATGTGGAATGAGACAGGGGTGTAATCTATCCCCTGTTCTGTTCAACATTTATATAAATCAATTTGAAATCACATTTGAGCAATCTGTAGCACCAGGTGTCATATTAAATATAACAGAAGTTAACTGTCTACTCTATGCAGATGATCTGGTGCTTCTGTCTCCTACCGCAGAGGGGCTACACCTAGATTACCTACACATGTTCTGTCAAACCTGGGTCCTGACAGTAAACCTCAAAAGGACAAAAATCATGTTGTTCCAAAAAGGTTCAGGAAATCAGGCCCACAAACACAAATTATATTTAGACTCTGATGAATACGGGGTGGGCAATGCCCCTCTAAATGCTCTGACTGCCCCACCAACTCGACCAAACTCCATCCCAAAATTTTTAAATAACAGAAAAATTACTTTTTTTGTGTGTGTTTGTCGATATGGCCAATCATAAACATGCCACATAGAGAAAATCAAAGTGTACTTATATTTGGTTGGTTGGTTTGGCCATGTAAAAAACCATTTTGATCTTGCCATTTCACTACATTTCTCGTTTCATTTGCCATTATACTTCGTCACTACACTACTCTGTTGCGTACTCTTATTATCACACGTGAGCAGCATTACTGTACCATTCATTTTAGCTAGCCAACTGTTTTTGTATAGGGGCAGAGCTGGACGTCATGCCTCATTTGGGCTTTTCAAATTTGAATGTTTAACTTAACCAAACTTTTAGTTTTTGGTTTATTTTTAGTTTATTTATAGTTACTTTAGATATTTTTACCGGATCTTACTGTGTGATTTTAGTGTTTTAGTGTTTTAAAAATATTAAACATTTTTACTGTTATTTTTATTGTAAAGCACCTTGTAACCCTATTTTGAAAGGCTCTATATGAATAAAGTTATTATTATTATCTTAAACTATAGCCTAATCTTTAACTATAATCTCTAAACTTCACACTGCTTTACATAGGGCACAGAAGTGTAGTCTAGATATCGAGAAATGTGGTGTGGCATTTCCAAGTAATAGCAGGTTGATGTTGTGACTATGATAAAAAAAATTATAATTGTGTTGCCCCCTCACCATCAGTCATTACCCCCTGAGACAATGCACTCTAGAACCGGGCCTGCCTGAGAGACAAAGCAAGAAGTGCTTTCTAAACAATAAAAAAAACATCAAAATTTTTATTCCAATTAGAACCTGGATAAAAAATATTCCAATCAGTCATAGAACCAATTACTCTATGTGGCAGTGAAGTGTGGGCTCCCGGACGTTATTTAGACCGGATCTGAACGTCTCCCTGATGTTGCACGTGAGCAGGGATGTTTTAGTCATGCATAAACCATCAGATCCCTACCAAACAACTACTAAGGCCACGGAAACGAGAGTCCCTTTTCCTAGTGGATGGTTAGAACAGAGGAAGCTAATCTTCTCCTTACAGTTTTCAGTTCCTGGGGATCTATCTACTGATTATAACGTAATACATTTGAATTAAACATAACACCCCTACTAAGAAACAACTTTAAGGTCAGCAAAACATTTCTGTACTTCTGTAATTCTGTACATAATTCATTAATAAAATTCATTAATAAAACAGCTGATGTTCCTATTCTCCTCACAGTTTTCAGTCCCTGGGGCATTTCCTGTCTTAGGCAGGGTGCCACAGAGCCTTCCCTGAGCTGGACACAGGCAGGTTTGGGTTCTGCACCTGGTCACCGTGGACCAAATACCACTAAGAGCCCAGGTAGTACAGACCGGTCCACACCTGGTCAGTCTGGGCGTCCTGGGTCACATACTGGGTGTCGCTGAATTCACCGTCTGTCAGCACGCTAGCCACAAAGTTGGTTCTGTAGTACTCCAGTGCCTCCTCCCACGTCTTGCTCTCCTTCACCAATGTAACGAGAGGGGTTGGTTTAAATGGATTTTCCTCATAGCAGATGAATTTCTTTTCGGAATTACACGTCTCACTTTTCCACTCCCTACCCATTCCAGATCCAGACACAATGGTACTGTCCTCGTTTGACTTTGGATAATTATCTTTCCATTTCAGAGAGGAAATGGACAACTCCTCAGTCCATGTCCAGACGTCACCAGCATCTCTGTGCAGGCCTATCCAACAGTTAGCACACGGTGGTAGCAGGTTAAATTCCTGCTTGGTTAGGACAGACCCTGGGTCAGCGTGGTGTTCCATGCAGTATGCATGTGCTTGCCCCCATTTCCTTTAATTTGACATCACTTGGAACGTTCTAAGCAGAGGGTCGGCTTTGGAACACTGATAAGCAGCCGGAAAGATGATGAGGAGGAGAGGAAGGTTGCTTTTCACCAAGGACATGGTGCGAGGTCAGAGGGTGTAGAGAAGTGGAGTGGAAATGTCTCCACTGCTGTCTCTATGTTTCTGTTTCTTATTTACCTGACATCTCTCTCACTGAAGCGACTGACAGACCTATAGGTCTTCATAACATTAACATTATGTTAACAACTGCTACACAAATGGGACTCAAATCTGCACATTTGTGTTGTTATTTTTACCCCAAAAAAACTAAGGTAGACATCTTTACTCTGCCCCCTAAACAAATGTAGACCAAGACAAAAAACAACAACACGATGTAAATTGAGCCTTGTATGTTCCTCCTCTTTGTCTAAACACATTCTCCTTTTCCTTTCATCATTTAAACTATCCTTTAGGACTGTGCTATTTTGAGGGGCATTATCTAAGCAACTACCCTTTAAAAGTAAATAAAATGTGCTTTACTGGAAAACTCCAACCATTGACAACAGATGCATTGGAGATAAAGTAGGCCTATTTGTTGCAAGGTCTCTCATTCAATAAGTTTGACCTGATGCAGGCAGAGGCGCTTTGTCTGGCTTCCACCTTCAGCTCTTTACAGTAGTAGTGATGTATATGATTGTTTGGTAAAACATGGTTCCTAATAGCTCTGCCTGAGACTCTGTTAATTAGGTGGCCCAGCTTTCATGTCATCCAGCCCAGCATGGTAGGCCAGAACAGGACCAGTTCAACTATGATGATTGGTTGGTTTGCTGTCGCTCCGTCAATCTTGGGAACTAAAACCTCTCTCAAGTTTCCCTATCCCATGTCAGCCTGTCAAGAAAGTTTTATAAAAACTTCGATTTAAGTTTTTCTTTGAGTAGTATTCATGACAGATTACAATAACAGCTGCAGAAGAAAAAAGTACATCACAATTATCTGAGTTGTTATGAATTATGTACCTTGTCCTAGGGGTTCAGAGGGCTATCCCAGCAAAAGAGGGCAAAGCGATAGTATCCAGCTCACTTTGCACGTGGCTGCGTTGACTTATTGTTAACCTTGTATATTTTCGTGTAACTGTAACTGCACACAGTACTGTTACTGTGACTTATTTATATTGCTAGTGTTTTCTCATTCTTCTGTTCAGTATGGTAACCTTGTATATTTTTGTGTAACTGCTTTTTTAATAAGCTGTTATTAACCAGGTAAGTCAAACTGAGAACGAGTTTTCTTTTGCAATGGCGACCTGGCCCCGTAGGGGAAAATTGACCAACTCCAGTTCTCTGCCAGTGCCTTTGGTCAGGGCACTGACAGGAGTATTAACCCAAACATGTTTTGTGATGGCGGGAGGAGCACCAGGCGAAAACCCATACAAACACGGGGATAACATGCAAACTCCACACAGAAAGGACCTGGGACGACGGGGGTTTGAACCCAGAACCTTCTTGATGTGAGGCATCAGTGTACATTATTGTGTACTATTACTATGACTCATTTATATTGCCAGTGTTATCCCCTTCTTCTGTTCAGTATGGTAAGTGTTAATGTGTAAATTATTATGTGTCATAAATAATGTTATAAACAGCTATTTGATATGATACGCAATCCTTCAATTTTGATACATTACAAAAAAAATAACCATTGATTAAGATCAGGTCAATTGGACATATAGTCCTTAACTACAAATATACGAGAGCACCCTTTATTAAATACTAGAAATAAGAATGCAATATCAAAAGAGTAGTATGAAAACTAAATATTTAGTTATATTATTTTTTAAACCTATAACGCATCATCAGGAGATATTTTATGGATGGTGATTGATTTATAAACATTCACAATAGGTTGGTCCTTTTTTTAAACGAAACACCAAAATAGAATGTGAACACAACAAAAGGGCTTGAGGGTGAAGTAATCATAGAGCTATAACACCAGAGGTTCTATCTCTATGGTAGTAACACAGTGACACGTTAATCGCTGGATACAGTAGATGCAAATTTAGAGACAGATTCATTTATTTACCTGCATCCATGCATGTGTAGGCCCCTGACATTATTTTAAGGTTGCTGCTCCCAATTTCCATATTGATCTATTTGTTTTTGTTGCCTTAGCCTACATTTGCTTGGGAGACAGAGAAAATGTGTTTACCTTAGTTCTTTTAAAATAAAAAACAAATGTGTAGATTTGATTCCGATTTGTGTATTAAGTGTTTACATCATGGTGGGGGGATTGGTCTGTCAGTCTTCTGGGTTTTAAAAAGTGGGAGAGGTCAGGTAAATTGTGAACATAAGGACAGCAGTCTAGACATTTCCCCTCCACTTCTACACTCTGATCAGGCACCATGTACTTGACGAAGAACGGCCTCACACTCCTCCTTCTCATCATCACGGCTTCATGCCTGGGTTTGGGAGACGCTTCTCTGGGTAGAACCTTCAAGCAGGTGTACCGTCAATTAACCTGGGAGGATGCACAGACGTACTGCAGGGCAAACTACACTGACCTAGCAACTTTCCGTACCCAGCAGGAATTACCTGAGTTCTATTGGAATAGTGGCTGGTTCTGGATTGGCCTTTACAGAGATGCTGATAATGTCTGGAGGTGGTCTGGGGGTGATAGTGTGACCTTTGTCAACTGGCATAAACAATATTACTTTTACTACGGGGACTGTGTGGCGCTTGCTGGAGATGCTGAAATGTACACGCAATATTGCAAACACTTACTTTCTTTCATCTGCTATAAGGAACATCTGATTCTGGTGAATGAGGAAATGACGTGGGAGGAGGCACTGGACTACTGCAGGAGCCACTTCACTGACCTCCCCAGCGTGCTGACGAGCGGTGACTTTAGTTACGCCCAGTATGTAATCCAGGACGCCCAGACTGACCAGGTGTGGACCGGTCTGCGCTACCTGGGCTCACAGTGGTATTGGGTCCATGGTGACCAGATGCAGACTCCAAACCTGCCTGTGTGTCCAGCTCAGGGAAGGCTCTGTGGCACCCTGCCTAAGACAGGAATGACCTTAGGGACTGAAAACTGTGAGGAGAAGAGGAACTTCCTCTGTTTTATTAATTAATTATGTACAAGTACAGAACTGTTTTGCTGACCTTAAAGTTGTTTCTAAGTGGGGATATTGTGTTTAATTCAAATGTATTACATTATAATCCAAACTAAGTAGATTTTTTTCAAATGTAATTTAGTTGTATGATCGAGGTATCGTTTGATATGCACTGAGTACATAACTGAACAGACCCTTTACACGGTAATGCATATTTAAAGTAAAATGTATCTATTTTGACCTTGCACACGTTAGTCATATACGTACATTATTAACATATACCTAAATGTAATCTCTGAAGAATGCATTTAGATTGCAGACCTAATCATTCTTTTAAACTTGAAAATCCCAAAATAATAAAACAGTTACATTTCAATTCTGTGTGTTCAAAGGTAATGTGCGTCTGTTTCAAGTAACACCTGTGAACAGGTGACATTTATACTCTGTGTTTGAACACTCACAGATCTATGTGTGTGTGTGTGTTTCGTGTGTGTGCATGTGTGTTGCACATTCTTGTTAGGTTTTCGAGTAAACTGTAACCGATTTAAAAGTTTTATATCTCAAATAAATTGTTAATTTCAGCTAATTGGAACAAAGCCGAATTAGTTTGTTTGCACAGTGCATCTGCAAAAAGATTTATTAGATATTTGTTAAAAATATAAAAAATATGTCTACACCTTTGATATTTCCCTGTAAAAAAATGAATGGCAGATGGAAATGAATGGTTCTGACTAAGAGTGGGAAAAGGCGAGTGTGATTGAAAATTTAAAGCAATAGCTCACCCATTTTCGATTTTTTAAAATGTTTTTCATCAATGTTATCAATGTTGTATTTTAAACATTGTATTGTCATTTAGCATTTCGCAGTCAAACAGCAGCATGTAAAGCGATTTCAGAAAATTACTCTCTATTGCGTCACCAGGGGTCCTTCCTGAATTTTTTTCAACTACCGCCATTCTCAGCCAAAGGCAGAACCTTTGCTGGTTCTGAGTTTGATTTGTGCAATGATCAATGGGCATTGTGGTGCACAATGAATTAACTATTTAAATACCGGTGGTTGGAAAAATACGTGAAGTTCATTTACATTGACCCCCATGACCCGAACTTGTTCAATAAACTTACTTAATTTAGCCTAAACAACATTGTTTTAGAAAATCGGTTAGAAGTATCCCTTTAAAAACATGCTCATCTTTCAAATGGACACACTGCCACTCCAAGCATGCAAACCATAAATGCAAGAACATGTGACAGACAAACACACACATAGACATACACTCACATGCACACACAGAGAGAGGCCCTCCCTTTTTGGGTTTCATGAGCAACCCCAGGACCTTTCCCCAAAAGAATCTTAATCAGATGAGAATTTTCCCTCAATAGGATATTTCCCCAACTACACCCCAGTTTATTCAAAATATTATGGCATTGTTTCAATAACATGCATCACATCCAGTAGAATCTTTCCCACACCCAATTATTTCGGCAAATAAAGCCTCTCCCATGGGAACTATACCATTCAGACAGAATATGATGACAATATCTATCCTGTATTTCAGATCTACAAAGCCTTGGGTAGGGTCTTCCTCACCATTCTATCTTTTGCATCACAATGGGGAATTAGAAAGACTGGGTTTAACTGAAAAAGCATATTTTTAAGTCAGATCTGACAATAAGAAGTACATATTTGGAAAGCCAAGTCTTTATTTTAGCAAAGTACTATGTAACGCTAAAACTGTCCAAATGTACTATTGGCATAAGCATAAATTGGGTCTATGCAAAGCATTAAAAAAGACAAGTTGACTAGCCATTTGATCTTTTTACACAATCATGCTGGTGCACTGATGTCTACATGCAAACAATTGCAATGAACAAGTTTTTATAAAAACCCTGAAAAACTGTCATGCTGTTTAGAATGTTAGATTACGAGATAGCAAACATATTTTGTGTGTGTGTTGAGAGCATAGAAGATTGTGTCATTGTTCTATAGAATCAATGTGCACAGATTTAGTATCAATGTCCTAAAAATAAGTATTATAACTTAACCATTTAAAGGTTTCTTTAATATGAATTACATAGTACAATAAATTGTAAACTATGTTGTGGTCATGCATAAACAATTAGATCCCCTTCAACAACTACTTTAGGATCCCTCAATTCCCATTTTGTCTTTGTTAATAGTTATAGCAGAGGAAGTTCCTCTTCTCCTCACAGTTTTCAGTCCCTAAGGTCATTCCAGTCTTAGGCAGGGTGCCACAGAGCCTTCCCTGAGCTGGACACACAGGCAGGTTTGGGGTCTGCATCTGGTCACCGTGGACCCAATACCACTGAGAGCCCAGGTAGCGCAGACCGGTCCACACCTGGTCAGTCTGGGCGTCCTGGGTCACACTTTGGGCATATTTGAAGTCATCTTGCATCAGCACACTGAAGAGATCAAGAGAGTTTTTCCTGCAGTACTCCAGTGCCCCCTCCCACGTCATGTTCCGCTTTACCAGAATCAGAAGATGCTCATAGCAGATGAAGCCATAATTAAATTTACAAGACTTTACAGACCACTCTCCATTACTTGCCACAATTGCACAATCCTCCAATGAATGTGGTTCTCCACCTTGCCATCTCGTATAGGAAACGGTTGACCCGTCACTCCATCTCCAGACGTCCCGGGCCTCTCTTCTTAGGCCCAGCCAACATTGATAACACCAGGGTAGCTGGTTAACATCCAGCGCGGTTTGAACAGAGGCGAGGTCGGTGTAGCGTGCCCTGCAGTAGGCACGTGCAGCTGTCCAGTTCTTAACCTCATCTACCTTGACGAACGTTCTATACTGATTATCGGCTTTTAAACGCTGATGTGCAACCGTGATGATGATGAGGAGGAAGCGGGGAAGGCCGTTCTTCGTAAAGGACATGGTGCCTGGTCAGAGAGTGTAGAGAAGTGGAACGGAAATGTCTAGAGCCTGCTGTCTCTTATGTTCAGTACCTGACCTCTCCCACTTTTTAAAACCCTGGAGACTGACTGACTGGATTTCCCTAATGACGAAAACACCTCGAACGCAAATCGGACCTAAATCTACACATTTGTTAACTACATTTTTATTTAATCTGTTGTCTTTACTTCTCACACAAATGTTAACGCATACACTTTAAAACAAACATGATGGACATGGAAATCAGCCAAAGTCATTCCCTTAGTCAACATAGGGGGAAAAAACTATTTTATTTTCCATTCTAGATTCAAGCTCCAGATTTTTGTGCATATACACATTTGTTGTAGCTGAAGCTGAAATCTTTTGACTAAACATTTGGCCATTAATTGTTGTTGACAACAAGTCTGTCTACATTTGTATCCATTTGTGTATAGTTATTGCTCCAGCGTGTCACTTTTCCTTTTAACCTTATCCAAAGAATGATATGATTTTTTTAAGGATGGGAATAACGGAATTTGTACGCCAATCACAAGGCCAGACATTGCACATTTCGACCAATGAAAATGCAGATAACTGAATACCTCACATCAACTTCAAACCTGCGCTTGCTGGTCATAAATAATTTCTTGTTGTCTTTAATAAATATCATAGCGTCTGTCTCAAAAGTTGTGTCCAAGGTAGGATAATGTTTTCTCTCGATTTTCTTTTCTTTTTACGTTGAGCTGAATGTCATTTTCAAATGCTGCACTGCCTAGTGATATTATTAAGTAAACGTTAGCTGACATTAACTAAGCTAACAGCCATAGCATGCTTGAAAAACAATGACTACTAGTTAAGAAATGCCTACATGGTTTGGAAAGGTTAGCGTAGCTATCTAGCTAACACTGACGACTCACGAGCCTAATGTTTGTTTAATAGCAGCTTCCTCCTACTGTAATGTTATTGTTAGCTAGCTGGCTTTCAATCTTCAATCATCATGTTTTTATTTTTGTTGGCAATAACAATATTAACCATTTATAGTTTTAATAAGATGTTGTGTCTGTCAGTTTCACGGCAGTCTAAATTGTTTGCCTTACGGCATTCATTTAGCTGGCTTGCAACAGTGCATTGCATTATTTATCACCTATACCTTATTTCCTTGTCCGGCTTTTCTTCTTACTCTTCATTACAATGAACAATCAGTATATTTGCATAATATTTACATATATTTGTATCGTTCCCTCCCTCCGACCTAAATCCACTCTTTCCTTTCCCCTTCTTCTTATCACCCATCGTATAATTTCTCCATATTTATTAAACCCCCTACCCTGTTCCCTTCCTCCTAACACCTCCAGATGCAGTTCATGCTGCTGTTTAGCAGACAGGGGAAGTTGCGGCTGCAGAAATGGTAGGCCAACGTTCCGCATTTCACGTTATCGTCAGTTGTATCGTATGATTTATCAATGTTGCTTCATCATGTCATGTAATATTGGTCATTGAGTCAAAGTGTGGCTAATTAGGAACATCCACTGTATTTTACTCGTACCATTGGTTATATCAACTGATCTGGTGGCTGATGGCACACTATTGTAAACCTAGAACATTACAATATATCATAAGTCAAATAAGTATATCTCAGGTTTTCTTTAAAAGCTTGAAGCATGCCACTGGAAATTGTACACAGTGTAGACTGGATTGGCATATTCTTAGTCCTTTCCAGGGTCCTACAGAATAGGTCCATTGGGGTTAAATGCTTTGAGGGTTTTCCCCCAATTATAGAATCTGTCTGATTCCTTTTCACTGACTAATCACAGGAATAGATTTGTAAAACTAGCTGATATAGCGTGAGGTTTTAAATAAGTAAATAAAATAATCTAAGACCCTAATCAATATCAATTATCTTTGGAGCTGCAAAAATTTAATAATAAAAAAATAATTTAAGCTGACTTATCCAGGCTGTGAATGTAGGATATTTTTAATACTTTCTATGGATGAGTGCAGAAGCAGGTACCCCTCGTTTATATTGGTTCCTTTGGGTTTATGTTGGTTCCTTTGGGTTTATGTTGGTTCCTTTGGGTTTACGTTGGTTCCTTTGTGGTTTCATTGGTTCCTTTGTGGTTATGTTGGTTCTTTTGGGTTTACATTGGTTCCTTTGTGTTTATGTTGGTTCCTTTGGGTTGTGTCTCTGGTGACAGGTACGTGCCATTGTCTGACAAGGAGCGAAAGAAGATCTCCAGAGACCTGGTGCAGACCATCCTGGCCCGCAAACCCAAGATGTGCAGCTTCCTGGAGTGGAGGGACCTCAAGATAGTATACAAGAGGTGAGGGAGATGGTCTACAAGAAGTGAGGAAGTAAGGGAGGGAGAGCGGAGCTCTTTAGAGACGGTCTAAAACTAAGAGTGGAGGAAGAGGAGAGGAGGAAGAGGAGAGGAGCGAAGGGGAGGGAAGTGAGAAACGGCCTATTTGAGAGGAGGAGGTGGGGAGAGAAAGTTGGAGAGGAGATGAGTATTTACCAACATGGGGTATTTTATTACCCATTCTCATGGAGTTCTAAACTCTTCGTACATGTTTGACGTGGCTACAAACAAGCGTGTGGAGTTTATTGTGTCCCTGCGTGTGCTCTCACCGGCGTGTGCTCTCACCGGTGTGTGCTCTCACCTGTGCAGGTACGCCAGCCTGTACTTCTGCTGCGCCGTGGAGGACCAGGACAATGAGCTCATCACCTTGGAGATCATCCACCGATACGTGGAGCTGCTGGACAAATACTTTGGCAGTGTGAGTTTCTCTCACACACACACACGCACAGACACACACAACTTACAACCCAACTCTCTACTATTTTATCTTTACCTATTTTCACGTAAACTCTGTGCTCATCTATAAATATAAATACAATTCCAGCGCACACCAGGATACGCTAGATACTTTATTTAGTACATTGCTTTAAAAAAGAAGCAAACCACTCTGCGTTTCGCATGTAGCTTCTCAGCTCAAATGTGTTCAGAGCACATTCTTTTTTACGACTGACAACTGCTAGGTTGAGGCCAGTTCAGTTGTCGTAGAACGACTGATGTGCGCTGCGTCTCCCTTCAGGTGTGTGAGCTGGACATCATCTTCAACTTTGAGAAGGCCTACTTTATCCTGGACGAGTTTCTACTGGGAGGAGAAGCACAAGAGACCTCCAAGAAGAACGTCCTGAAGGCCATCGAACAGGCCGACCTGCTGCAGGAGGTACCGTACACACACATGCATAAGCTCTCACACACATACATACATACGCACACACACACACGTGAGCGCACACACACACACACACACACACACACACACTCCTCTTAGACTGAATCACAGCAAATAGCGATACTTACCTCACATAGAATGGATGTTGAGTGGAGTAAACCTTTCTCTCTCTCTCTCTCTTTCTGCGACAGGGTTGTTTTCCCGTCCCTTCTCTCTTCTCGTCCATTTTTCCCTCTCCTCCCTAATCCCCCTTTCATCCTCCTCTGTAGTTGACATTCTGGATCTCTCCCTCCATACCTCCTTTCCTCCCTCCCTCCCTCTCATCGTCTCCTTCCTCGTCTCTCCTCTTTCTCTTCCTTTTTCATCTCTACCCTCCAGACCGTGGCTTTCTAGCCCCATGTCAGATCTAGTCATCGTTCTCTCTCTCTCGCTCTCTCGGTCCCCACTCCTGTTATTTCAGTGTGTCTCAAAAGCAACTATAGTTTTCCTAAAGCCTCAATCTTCAGTTTGGATGCACCAGGCTTCTCTCTTGGTGCTCTATTCAATTACGACAGAGCTCAAACATAGCCATAGTGCCTTGGCTATCCTCCTTTTCTTTATTTTGGCAAATGGACTGCATTTATATAGCGCTTTTCAACCGGAATGGAACAAAGCGCTTTACAATGTTGCCTCTCATTCACCCATTCACTCACACACTCACACACCGATGGTGGCAGAGCTGCCATGCAAGGCAGTTGCCTCTACATCGGGTTCAGTGTCTTGCTCAAGGACACTTCGAGACATGGACAGGAGGAGCTGGGCCCACTCTACCTCCTGAGCCACAGCCGCCCTCGTCCTCGTCCTTTTTACTCATTGACTCTCACTCTCTGACCCCTTCTCTTTTTCTCTCCCCTCTTTCCAGGAGGCGGAGGCGCCCCGTAGTGTTCTGGAAGAGATTGGACTGACATAGACCTGAAACCCCACTCCCGGACCTCTTTGCTTTCCTGCAAATAGGCCCATCCCCCTTTCCACAGCCACCACCGTCTCCCTGCCAGCCTCCTTCCTACTCCAGGACTTAGACCCAGCCACGGTGTCTATTTAACCATCTCCTCTGTGTTTTTAACCCAAACTGTGTTATTGCTGTTGTTGTTGTAGTTGTTGCTGCTGTTGTTGTTGTTGTTGTTGGTGTTGTCGGAGGCTGATAACGTTGTGCCAATCCTGCTGATTTGAATCTATGGACTTTTTTTTTATTTCAGTGTCCGCCTTAGAATGGGCTCCAAGTAATAGACGCGTCCTCTGTACGTTTGCGGTAAAACCAATTCAAAGATTCTCCCCAAATCTTTTTACATGGTTTAAGAGAATGTGTGTTGTAGATTGGAAAGGCATCTGCTTAATGATGTTTCTATTATTCCTTACAGAGGTTCAAGAAAGATGCGTGGTTTTTTGTTTTGTTTGCAGAGACAGTTTATGGTTCTGTAAACTGAAGCCTTTCACATTAGAGCCGTGTCTATTACTCATTGAAACACATTCATCAAGTTTTTACTTAAGACTTGGACTTTTAAAGTGAATTCAGTGTTAGATATTGGATTAAAAACACACTCCAGCTCTGCCCATAACAGGAAGGGAGAAATGGGAGGAGTCGCTGATGTTTTTAAAGCTGTTAACAACTAGACAGAGTTTGGCATCTACATTACAAAGTAACTGAGAGCAGTATTCAGTCTACAACGTTACACTTTCATGTCCTCACAAATAGCAGTCTACAACGTTACACTTTCATGTTCTCACAAATAGCAGCCTCATGTTGTCGACAACAACAAAACAACATAAAAAGAATCAAATTACATTTACGCTATTTTGACAGCCAGCAGCCAGTATCAGTTAACCGAGAACCCCCCCCTTTCTTTCTTTCTTTCTACCTCATCGAAACACTTCTCTAACAGTATTAGTTATTATTGTTACACTGGCTCTTTGACCGGTAGGTAAAAGTACACAGTCATTGAAAAACTCCAGACTTGCTATATTCTTTTTAACTCCAGTCCTTGTTCTGGCTTAATATCCTAAGATAATTCTAGAGGTGTTATTTTGAGGTCTCCCGACATTTATGAAGAGATGGAAGTTTTTTTTTTTTTTTTTACGTGATTAGTGTTATTATTGGGATAATAACTCTTGATGGGAGTTTACCATAGTTATGTTTGTTGCTCATTAAACTTGCTCGGTTTTCAAACGTAGTTTCTGTTACCAACACTTTTAAGGTATGAAACTATCCCCAGGAAATGGGCTGTTCTGATTGGATGATGTCTAACTCCAGATAACCTTGTAGAGAACAGATTAAAGACAAAATATAGCAGTTGACCTTTCTACCAGATAGTATTGACAGCAACAGAAAATCACTAAGCAGCTAGAAAAAGTTATAAAAAATACACTTTTTACAAAGATAACTTGTTAACATGGATCGATAAAAGTTGTTTTGTATTTCCTGGCCTTTTGCTGCAAGGCGAGCCCATAAACAAACCATCAGTGCTTTTGTTTTTATTTGTAACTTATGTACACAAGTATTATGTGCTAACATCTTTGTGTTAACCAAAGACATCTTATTTTGTCAAAAATCTATCAAAAGACAACTCTAAGAACGAGAAAGGTATTATTAGCCTTATATAATCAGTCGTTGCAGGTGTTGTCACCCCATATATTTTTTTTAAGTTTCTGTTTCATTTCTGAGCCTGCCTTTATTGCTCTCCAAGGGATTTTGTTTCTCTTTACTTTGATGAAAACCTGAAGGGATTCTGTGTTGCCAATCAAAACTTGTGTGCTTCAATTATCATTTTTGCCTTTTGATTTTCCTTTTGTGTTATGTAATTTCTCTACTGTGAGTAGAAGTGTAACCACTCAAACCCCAAAACTGTAACCCCAAAGCTGTGTTCATTAACTCTGTATTTTACCACTTGATTGTTTTTACAAAGCTGTGTTCATTAACTCTGTATTTTACCACTTCATTTGTTTTACAGATTGCTTAGATCCTCAAAATAAGAAATAATACAATTGGCTGCAAATTGTATAATTCTCATCACTTTTCCTAGATTTTCAAAAAGACAAACGATACAAAACAATCACATTAGTAGATTTAATTGTTTACAACCCACTCCTGTAGCTTTAAGGAAAAGGTGCCAGAATGATGTCAGACCAAGATGTCAACAACTTTCACTGAAAAAAACATTTTAAATGTAGTTCAGACACTGTATTGAGTGCAGTCCGTACTTTCCTGTTAACGTTAGCTCAACCAACGCATCATTTCACTCTCAACCCGTGAACTTAATAATTCCTCAGTCGAAATTCAACCGTTATGGGCTGACTGTTAATCTGAACAGACAAATCACTCTGCAGTTTGACTTTTCTATCGTACACTGCCAGGCATGCCAACATATATTTGTGTCAGCAGTCATAACTTTGTGTCTGTTTCTGGTACTTGAAAACTGCAAATCATAAACAATAAATGCCTGTCAATTGTGGTAGTTTTGACATTTTATTTTATACACAATAACCACCAAATAAAATTAAAATAACTTTTACTGGTCACTGATTTGAAGTTACGGATATTACATTTCGAAAATAGTGGACTAATCAAGGTGTATTAATGGCATACCTAGAACAAATACTACTGTTTAAAATTCAGAAAAACAAAACTTTAATTTACACCATTTACACAAACATTGTCATGTTGGGAAATGAATCAACAATTGTCAAAACAAGACATTTTTACAATGTGATTCAGACGGCTAAAACATAAGAATGGCTCATCCGATCACCAGCTTACGAAAGCATCCCTACCTCTCCACTAATCCACTGCTGTAGAAATGTCAAAGCTTTGTTCCTCGGTCACAGGGGATGCCATATTATTTTCTCAACAGATCTATACATCATTCAAAGCAGTTCGGTGTAATGTTAAGATACTTAAAATCAGGCATTGTTTGATTCGCTGGCCAAGCTATGGAACAAAGCCTATCCACTAGGAGTCTAGACTGGCACCGGTTCCTCTTCAGCAGAATCCACAGCGTTCTTACTGTGTGTGTCTGGAGAACCCGCTGACTGTTGAGCAGGACTACCCTTGTCGGTTTCTGTGCTTCCCTCATGGTTCAAACCTTCTGCCGAGCTCTCCACCAACTCTTCTAAAACTACCTCAACCTCTCCGGATGCAGAGGGATTCATCTCCTTTACCTCGGAGCCCCTTTCTCCTTCGTCTTCTTCCTCCTCCTCTTCCTCTCCAGATGTGCTTCCTCTATCAGGAGACTCGCTCGCCTTGCTTCTCTTCTTCTTTTTCTTTTTACTCTTCCTCTTTTTGTTCTTCTTAGAGTGTTTGTGATGGCGTGGGGTCGTGGAGCAGTCAGGGTTTTTCTTGTCGGATGGGTTAAGGCCGGTGGCGCTGCTGCTGCCGCTCCTAGCTCTCCTCTCGCTCCCTTCGTTTTCTCCTCCTCCGTTGGGGGCGATAGGCGTCCGTCTTTCCTTACCTCCAGATCTCTCTCCATCCCCTTCTTTCTCTCCATTTCTCCCTTCGTCTCCCTCTGTCCACCTGTCTCTCTCCCTCTCCCCTTCTCCCTCTCTGCTCCTCCGTCTCTCTCGGTCTCTATCCCCTCCTCCATCTCCTTCGCCACTTTTGGCACGGCGTCTGTCTCCATCCCTTTGTCTGTATCTGTCTCTCTCTCCGTCTCCTCCTCCTCTCTCTCTGCTCCTGCTCCTCTGCCTGTCTCTGTCTCTCTCCCCGCCTCCTGCTCTCTCTCTGCTCCTGCTCCTCTGCCTGTCTCTCCTGCTGCTGGCTCTCGACCAGGAGGACCTTCCGCTCGTCATGCTGTTCTCCCTCTCCCGACTCCCCCTACTCCGTCTGCTCCTCCTCTCCTTGCTCTGGCTGCGGCTCCTCTCTCTGCGACCCCTCACGCTCCCTCCGTCTCTGCTCCTCCGCTCACTCCCCCTCTCCCAGGGCTGTCGTCTGCCCTGAGACCTCTCGGAGCGCGACGGACTGCGACTTCCTCTCCGGCTCCCTCGATCTCCTCGCCGCTCCGAGTAGCGCCCGCCCGTGTGAGTCCCGCCCCCGCGGTTGGGAGACAGGTGCAGGTCGCGGTCCGCCTCCCAGAACTGGTTGCCGGGGTTACGGTAGACGTGGAGGAAGTTGCAGTGTTTTCCTTTGGGGCATCGCTGTCTGTCAAACAGACCTGGTGGGGCCACCACAGAATGAACCTGGGTTAGACATCTACAGCCCTATTCTATCACATAACCCTGGTTGGTGACAGGAACACCATTTTAACTTCATTACACTACCACACAACTTTGATAAGACTTTTATTAACTTAAGAGGATTAATTGTAACTGACAAGGATTAACACCATAAAATACTTATGGTGTTTTAATAGTAAGGCAAAACGATTGCTTTCCAGCATAAGGCTCCAAATAATCTAACATTATTTAACTGTAACTTCACATTTTGTTTTTACATATTACATAACCTCCTTATCAAATTACATTTATGTTAATTTGTTTCTTTACAGTAACAATAACTTAAAATGAACCAATATACGTTGGATATTGTAATATTTGCCTCACTCTTTCTACAACATCTGGATGAAGGTAGTTCTCAACTAACCACAGATAGCGTTCTTCCATCGCGTGACAGGACACAGCTCACACTGCAGCTGTTTGCCCGCATACCAGCGACCGTTGAACTTGACCAAGGCTTCCCTGCACTCATACTCTCTGGAGAGAAACACACACAAACATCTTACATTAAAAGAATAAGGAGCAACAATACGAATGAAAAAATAATACCGACTCAAGGCAAAAATGCATTTTCATATGAAGGTCCATAATCCACCAGTGACAGAGCAGACAGGTGCGTGTGTGTTTGTGATCTTTAGGTGAGTGAGTGACCTTGAGTGTCTTGAAAGCACCCTTTAATAAAATGTATAATTATTATTATTATTATTATTATGTAACTTACGTATCAAACTGGACGTAGACGTTTCCTCTCAGGTGGGGCTCATGGTTGCAGCTGACCTAGAAGACACACGCGTAACAGAAATTAATTTATACGTAATACCACGTTACCTTATTTACACTACTTTAGCTTAACATTTACGTGCCCACCTTAAATTTCACCTATTTACAGAGCATATCAATAAAATAAAACCTCTTAACATTAAATTTGAGAAGAACATTGCATTATTTACACTTTAACTTAACACGGCACCCTCCTCCTGGGGTTGCTATGCTAACCTGACATCGTTAACGTGCCACCCCCCATCTTAAACTGCACCACCCTCCCGAGGTTGCTATGTTACCTTGACATTATTACACGCCCCGCACCTTAAACACCACCACCCTCTTGAGGTTGCTATGCTACCTCGACATCGTTAACACAGCCCCCACCTTAAACTGCACCACCTTCCCCAGGGAGCTAAACTCGGGCAGGACGTCCTGGTAGAAGTCGAGGAAGCGCTGCTGCAGCTCCTCCTCGCTGTCCTCCAGGCCGGCGTCGGTGTCGTAGTCGTCACGGCGACTCTGGTCCATGCCGAAGGTGACGAACATCCCTCTGATGAGCAGTGTAGGGCTGGACTCCGGGTACACGTGCCGACGGGAACACCTGGGGAGATGCAAGGCACAGTCGACGGTAAACATTTATTTGTATGTTTTGTTACATTTTAATATTTTTTGTATATTCTGTATTAAGTAAGCAATGTTGGTTATTGGTTTTATTAATTTGCTAACTACTTCGTTTACGGGTGAATTTTCTTTAAAGGGTAACATGAGGGAATACTATTGAACTGTTTTTTTGTATAGTTCATTAATTTTGTTATTTTGCCAAAGAAGAAGTGGAGGAATCCAACATGAATCCTTTGAACACTATCGTATTTATGCTAATGAATATACAGCAAAGATTTAACGCAAATAAATATCTTTCACAGAAATAACAAAGAACGTGACCCCACACTGGCCACACAAAGAAACATTTACTTGATGAGAACAAGTCCAATTGCCACAGGGCCCTCTTTACTGTACCGGTCTCCGAAGCGACAGGATCCTGTCTTGAGGAAGAAGGGGCAGTTGGCCCGGTCCCTCTCGGTCCCAAAGTTATGTGTGTCTGGAGCCTCTGGGTTCATCCAGGGGCCGCCGTTCTCCAGCTGACCCAAAACAAAACAACAACAACAATGTTACTCCTCACATGATCACAAACAGTGATAGTCAATCTTTTGCCTACTTTGACAGTTGTTCTTGCCTAATGTTTGAATGTAAATTGTGTATTTGTTGTCATGCGGTCTTCCACTTAGTCAGGTCGCACAAAAAAAAATTCGTTCACAGATGACTTACCTGCTTAAATAAAGATTATTACTATTTAAATCAAATACATGTATACTTAAAACCCACAAAACATTTTGTTTTTTTTGTGTGTGCCCCCCCCCCCCCCCATGAGGAGTCCACATTACCAAACACAAAACAATTCAAGTCTCCTAAAAACAAAAACAAAAAATAAAACATAAAACACACCTGACTCTCAGCTTGATCCAGCATCTTCTGAACAGCCTCCTATAAACGATGCAAAGACATGACGGGGTGAAAATCTGAAGGTAGCTACAGGACATGTCTGTTAGCAACTCAGTTAAGAAGAGGTCCACGGGTGCTGAGGTAAGGAATTTCAACTTGGCAAACACATCAAACACGTTTACAAGCCTAACTGCCATTCATTTCCCAATTGCAATCCTAAGGTTGGGCACAGTACACATTAGATAACTAAGAATAAAGCATAGGGGGTTACTGGCAAAAGATACATCTTCGAGTGTTACTGCAGCAGGAGCTGGCAGGATGGACTCATTGATTGAGAACTTGTCTTAGTTAAGGAACAGCTGATTATGTGTGCCGTAAGTTAAGGAAAAACATGAGGTGAAAAAGTAATGTCTTAAGAACTCCTGACATTTTCAAATAAAAATAATATAAAAATACATTAATATCAACTATGATACCTTTATAACATTCCTAAACGGTAATTATTATTTTGAATAAATTCCAGTTAATAATATTTTGTCATCTCCCACTCAAATGAATCTAATGCTATGTGAGGCACAGCAACATTATCATCTCGTAACTAATTCACAAGAGAACCAGTAATATCTGGGGACATTTACAGACATATATTGTCTGTAAATAAGTCAAAACCAGCACTAGTCAGCTAAACGTGTTTAAGGTGAAAGTTAGCAATGTTCACGTCGCTCCAAGCTGATTGGCTCCCGATGGTGGAAGAGGATATGCTTTGGTTTGTCTCTATCCTCCTGGTGTTCGCTTCACCTCTCTGTCTCTCCTCTGCTGCTGCTTCTGCTCCTTCTCCTCCTCCTCTCTCCTCTGCTGTGCCTCCCATTCCTCCTTTATCCTCCGCTTGAGACGTCGGTGCGTAGGAAAAAAAGCATTAGTAACCCTAGTAACAAAAATAAATTGAGAGAAGTGTCTCTTTTGATTACAACGCTGACTTCGGACAGAGATGGTGGATGGAAATGTATGTTGGGTTATATGTTCCCAAAATGATGTCATCTAGAGTAGACTACCAACCTCATCTTCCTCTTTCCTCATCCTTGCAGCTTCCTCCCTTTCAAAACGGAGACGGAACTCTTCCTGTGCGAGCATCTCTCTCCTCAACCACTCTGCGTGCAGTTGTTGCCTGCAGAAAACCCCCCAATGAAAAACAGAAACAGAGCAGACTGATAGACCACAATAACACACAACAACAATCCCATCATCAAGTACATTACCATGGTGCAAGAATCGGAGTGCTGGAACATAGATATAAACTACATGACAACAATATATAAAATACGAACAACGTCTGGTTATACCTCTCTTCCTCAGCTTGTCTCTCCTCGTCTGCCTCCTCCTCATCCATTGAGTTATGGTTCTCTCCATCTTTAAAGCCTTGCTTAGCTAAAGCTTGGCGCTTTCGTTTTCGTCTCTCTCTCTTCAAAATAGCTTTCCGTTGCTTTTGGCTAAAAGTAGAGATCAACAAGCTTTTAACAACATTTTTAAGGTTAGCAACGTTAGCTACATGTGATCGGTAACTTACTGTTAACATAGGCAAGTTGGATCAAATCAAACACTCATTATTCAACTGAGATAACTGAAAATGTGCCATTTAACGAGAGAAGTATAAATGAAACCTCCACCGAACCTTAATCCAGGTGTAGAGATAAGGGAAGGTACAGAAGCTGCCATTTTTAGCTCGTTAGCATTTGATACGTTTTCCTTGACACGAAAGAAACTACACAAGGCAACTACGGTGCCCGCCAAAGACCAAACCTAAGTTACGCTACGTACATTTTGAGATAATTGTATCATTTGAAAAACGGGTAAGCATAAACCTGTGCAAAGCCCTGCTTGCTTACTTGTTCACTGTAACTTGACAATTCACCATATTGTAACATTACAGCTGTGTTGATTTCCGAACCAAAGCAAAAACCAAAACCAAAGCAAAAACAATCAGTAGTTCTTATAGTGAACATCATTCTTAAGATGTCCTGTTTCGTTTGGAACCCATATCAGTACCACTGACTGGACTTGATAATGCAATAATGCTGCAGGAACAAGATATTGATTGCACTAGATGTCCTTACTGTCCACTAGGTGTCCCCCCTAGCTCTTCCTAGAAAATTCCGCAGAAATTACTAGTCAGAGATGAGGCGAAGTTTGAAATCCTGTTATACAACATTCATATATTTCTAATGTCTGACCTATAATGATAGAAGGATATAATAACGTAATCTCATCATACAGATTGTCATCACCCAAAACTAGTCTTTCATTTACTAATCCTTTGAAAACCAAGGCCTCTCTCTCTCTCTCTCTCTCTCTCTCTCTCTCTCTCTCTCTCTCTCTCTCTCTCTCTCTCTCTCTCTCTCTCAAAAAAAAAAACACACACGCAAAATATTGCGGTGTGACAACTGTTAGAAAAACACGAGAATGGGGC
>JAVQIZ010093439.1:0-39148 GCA_036023535.2 Galaxias brevipinnis | reverse complement strand
ACACACACACACACACACACACACACACACACACACACACACACACACACACACACACACACACACACACACACAGCTGGTTCTGATAGGGCCTAGTGCCAAATGGAGCCCAGATGGATGAGCCCAGGAAATTCCCTTACATCTCTAGATAAGCGTTTTGGGGCTCTGCCTCGCTAAAACACACCTTGTTTCAACCCAGAACTGGAGAGCAGCAGTCAAGCCAAGAGCAAGGCTGGGAAAAATTTGCCTTGCCCTACAAAGAATTGGAGATAACACATGTCTGCCTGTTCAAGGACTCGTGCTTCAGTTGTCTATTGACTACTTACATGAGGCCCTTTCACGTATTTATAGCTATGCCAGTGAAGACAGAAATGTCCTCCATTTTCTTAATCATCCAGCATTGCCACTGCCATGACTAACATAACCCTTCACATTTTGTGAAGACTACTACCTAAAAACAAATGCCAAATATCCCTGAGTATAATGAACAAATTAACTCTATAAAGGGTATACATCAGACACAAATGTATGACGTTTGTATTATATAGCGGCCCTTACTGTAGACATACAAATTATTTATAACCAATATATGGCGCCATGCTACCCTCTACTGGTCTGCACAGACATGACAGAAATACACATTGTCTTTGGCCACACCTTACAGACCTAACAACATTTCAAATCAACAATACTCGTTTTACAATGTACCTTCATAACACTTATATTCTGAAAACACCACATAATATTAGCTATTCTGTTACATACACCATGGACTTGACATCCTTCAAATGGCTAGAATAAAGGACGCACCTGTCTCTGGGGACATCCAGGGCTGTGTTGTAGTCCGGAGGTCCTCCAGGTAACATGTTGAACAGCAGGTGGTTCATCCCCTTGTCCCACCTGGATGCACAGGGTGGACAGAGGTTGAAGGAAGAACATCTTTCATGAGCACGTTCGGTAGAGGCGTGAGGTGGGACCCACCTGGGCAGCATGGCCAGAGCCTGGGCTGTCTCCCGGATGCGCAGCGAGTTCTGGTTGAGCACGTCGATGGAGGGCACAAACAGGCAGGCCCGGGTGACATCGTCTGTGTAGAAGTCGCTGTCGGAGATGGCACTCAGCAGGTCGTTGTACTCCCGTGACAAGCCCGTGCTGCTGATGGGCACGCCAACCTCATCCACAAACCGCTGCAGAGGGTAGATGTACACCTGCAGACAGGATAGTTAAAGGGCATCAGAACCCAAACAATGCTACCACTTAGAAATCTATTTTCACTAATGTGAAAGCAAATGAGACTTTGGGTTTTTACAACCCATAACCAAGTTCCCAGCTCTCTCACCTTGATTCTGTTCTTAGGGTTGTAGCCACACCGATACACGTCAAAACAAGTGTGCATCCTGCAGCTGAGGTCGCCTCTCTCCGGGATGGGGCTGGCGACTGGGAGGCGCACCAAAGGAGCATCGTGGACACTGCGCTTGTCCAGACTCCAGTCGGCCGTGGACTCAATGGAGTGTGGCCAGAACTGGAACATCCCCGTAGCGATCAGGCCCAGCAGCACCAGGGAGAAGAGAGTGATGTAGTAGATGCGGTGCTTGGTCTTCATCCGTGGGATGAGAGCCGGCCCCCGGGAACTGTACTTTCCAGAAGCACACATACTTGCCTCCACTCTGAGAGACAGAGAAGAAGAAAAACAAGATCTTAAGGCCCCAATACTTATGATGTTATGTTGAATAATGATCTATAGGAAGGGAGAGAAAACTATTATTCTGTAAATGTTTCAACAATAGTATTAAAAGTTGTACATTATATTTCGCTCTCCACGACTTAAGTGATTGACATTGGCAAAAGTGTCTCATATGCCATGTCTTTTCCATTAAACAATGATATTGAAACGCATCCATCCCCACAATTAGTCTGTTTAACTGTAGACAGTTAAGCAGCCACATGTAATTTAAATGTAAATATCAATTTGTTTTAGCGATGAAGAAAAAACTGCTTTGTTTGCAGTTGTATCGTGATCCAACTAGAATTGGTATCGTGACAATTCCAGGAACTAGTCTAATAGGCTTATTTAAAAAAGATCAATCGATACTGGTGTTTACTACAAATGCTTTAGCACGATTTCAACGGAACAGTTCATAACCCCTTGAGAGATTGTACTAAGATATATTTAGCTAGCTTAATAATGTAACCACGTTGGGTGAAACTAGTCCATGTCATGACACGCTGTGTCATCAACGTTCCAATGCGTGTTGACATTTCACATTTCACAAATTGCGTTCGCAAACTAGCTACCGTTAGCTAGCTTTAATTTCCTTCTGCCAGGTCTACGTTGCCAACATTAGCAAGCCAACCATGGCAAGCTAATGCAAAAGAAAAATATTACTTAAAATTGTAAGATGTAAAATAGCTATTTAATTGGCATTAGCTAACCAACTATCTTGTCCTAATGACTAGCTAGCTACCTACAAGCTAACACTAGCTAAACATGCTAACGTTTACTGTAGCGTTGACTGCAGTTATACGACAGGCCTGTCTGGCTAGTTTAACCAAAAATACTGAACTTACCGATACGTTTGACCGAAGAGAAGTCAACTACTCAGGGTTAAATCATTTAAATCTTTGAAGAAAATCATTTTATTTAGAAACAAACACTAAACTACATGGTCCTTTTTCTCACTTAAGTCTTAGATGTTAGCTAGCTAGCTTCGTTGTGGTTGATGTGATTTCTTCTCTCTTCTTCACAACAGAGCTTTCCCAAGCAGTGTACTGCTCTACACTGCCTCTGCTGATTGGGACAAAACACAGTAATAACTGCTGCTTGTATAAGGTTTGAAGAGGATTCCCATGCTCAAGTGAGTGAGACCATGTTTTGGATGATTATTTGGAGATATATCTTGATAAAAAAACGACTGGTAAAATACTGAAACATTTGCATCTACTCATGTAAGGCTCTGACTAGGTGTAACTTACCCGCTGTCATTTGGCCATGCCCATCTATTTTTCGTTTGGCACAGATAGAGAGAAAACCATTATTATGGTTACGCTATTTCTGCACAGTATAGGTTGTTCTTGAACTCATGAGACCAGAAGTAATGACCTAATGGCTCTTGTTACGCTGTAATCTCACCTGGCTTCTTTTTGTGGGATAGTGTTTTAAGGTCTTATGTCTACTTTAAATTTTCTTTATGATTTGGAGTCCATGTCCCTCTCTGGGTTTAACATTAAAGGTGTTGCTGCCTACTGTTAACTGTTATCCTGTCAATCATCTGACCAGGCTTTAGGGAAACCAGAATAACCAGCTCAGACAGACAAATGAAGAGGCCTCCTAATGAAGTTATATGGACAAGTTAGTTTCATGATGAATTACAATGTTATGAGGGACCATCAAAATGTGCATTTGAGCATGTGTACCCTTTGCATTACAGTTTTAAACAGGACAAGCATGTGCGTGTTATAGTACAGCAAGTCACATTTAGCACGGATCCACTTATTGTGACATTTTACCTTTGTGTGAATTGTTCCAGTACAGCTGAATTATATTACCACGTTTATAGCATATACACACAAATGAAAAGGCACATATTTCTTTGCATTTGTCTGATGCTGGTTTTGCTTTATTCCATTACAGGCAGGGCAGTGGGGGTCGAGGGGTTAAATACATTCTCATTCTTGGGCAGGAAGGGAAGGCTAGCAAACCAGGTAAACATGGACAAGACATAATTGAACTATTTTCCCTTCAAAACAGACCAATTCCTAAATATGTAACCAATTATTTGAATTCTGCCAATAGTCTCAATTTTTCACATAGCGCTTTCTGACTAAATAGATTTTTGTCATACATCTTTTTCTAGATATGTCAATATTGATATAGGTTTATGATATAAATGTACTTTATTGTAATACAGTAATTTCCTACGTTATTCTATTGGAATTTAATCTTATTTTTCTCTTTACAAAGACAGGATACAAGACTCATAAATAATTACACAAAGACAGTGCTGTACAACTCATGGTGAAAAAGTACGGTGATCCTGTGGTGTTGTTTTTGAGAATCATTCCAATTTCATATGTACTGTTGCTAGCTCTTCTGGTGATAAATGGTTTTGAGTGATGTCAGACAATTAAGTGACCACTTAGTAAAAAGCCTCATGATACCACAGCAAATATAATCTCTTACAGAACAAGCTTGACATCACTGTGAAGACCCAAGTTTAAATGGCAATGTTCTTAGTACCTCACGTTTCCAACCCAAACTCTAATCATAGAGCAGGTCTCATCCAATTGGTATCATTTAAAACTCACCACAAGGCACCCAGTACTTTCTCACTTGGACAGAGAATTTATTCCCTCATAAATACTCCCTTATTTTGGCGATTCTGCAAGAGGCCTCACCATAAAACTGAAAAGTAATAAAAAAGCAAACCAATCTGTTACAAGAGTAATTAGGATAATTATACCATCAATAATAGCAATAACGGTGATAACAACAGATAATAAATAATGAATGTTTTGAGATTACCAATGCAACCCAAAATATATAAATAATTTTTTGCCACATAATTCAGTAAAAAGGAAATTCGGCACTCTTACGCTCACATTTATTGGATCCGATCTCAACAATGTACTGTATGAGCGGATCTAGTTTAAAGGGAACCAAAGACTCAAAGGTCTATTGTATAATTAAGTATATAAAAGAGTGCACGACAACAGTAAGCATGTACTACGGTGCATCTCAAAGGGTTATTTCTAGCATATTTTTGGGACTGATGAATCCTGAAGTCCTGACCCACAAGTCCAGTTGACAGCTGCTAATGAGAGCTCTTAGCAAGTAGCTAGGTTGGCATATCTGTTAGGAAGTTGCTAACTAGGCTAAAAGAGCTCTCAATGTAAGTTGCCAGGCAAAAGTAGGTAAGTGGTCTAAGCTAGCACTTGGTACATATACCTTGAGAGTGCAAAATACATGTGTACGGCAGTGTTGTAGTATTGTTGCAATGGCTTCAATGGCTATTCAAGGTTCTGCAATACAGTCACAATAAATTAAATGATAACTGAGAAAAGATCATGTAAGAATGAAACTCTTCTCTCTAGAGCTAAACTTAATATTTGTGTTTTTGTCTGTATTTAGCAGTACTTACATTTACAATAATACACCTTATAAATACATTTGGCAAATACATAAACTTTTTGGCAAAAGAGGGGAAATTGTGCATTTGGATACGTCTGCTCAAAAAAATCCAAATGTAAAATGAGTAGCTAAATGACCAAGCAATTTCTCTTTTGCAAAAAAAAAGAACCTACATTAATCATGCAATACTAATTAGGGCTGGGCAATAAGGCATATTATTGTTTTGTACAATTTTGTCAGGCTCGTATTGCAAGTATCTTCCTGTGGTTAAATTACGCTAACCTTACTTTCTGTTGCTAAATGGGTTAACACACTACCTGTTACTAAACTTCTGTTTGACGAATCAAAATTGATAAGAATTTTGACCTGCTATTGTGCCGTATGATCAACATAAGCAGCTTACTTTAGATATGCATTGGCACCAACAAAATCCAGATCTGATTCTGATTTTACTCATATCACCCAGCCCTACTACAAATGATAATCGAGAGACAATTAAAACATCCAAAGGCATTCTTCATAACTTTGTCACAATCACTGTTTTTTAAGACACGTTATTCTCACTGATAAAAACACATCCGCTTCCACACAATCAAGCTCTGATAGACCTGAGGAACATTTCTCGTCTATGTCTCTCCTCCAGTTGATCGCAGTCTGTGTCTGTTTTCACATTCCTGATATAAAAGGTGAATGTAAACCTCTGGGGGCGGATGAGGCTAAGAGGGGGTGGATGGTGTGCCTATGCTAACCCTTTTTTTATATAGTGTCAATCTCATCCCTGCTCAGTTGTACATGTGATAAAGTCATATTACTTCATGGTTATAATGCTGCCATGTGGATCAGAGTGAGATAGTAGTGTATCGGAATGACGTTTTGTGAGGCTACAGTTCTTTTTTTCACCCCAAAGCAGCATAAGCCCCTGGCATGCAGACAGAGTGTTTCTTTACAGTTATTTCAATAAAGTGAAAATGCTATATACAGCATTCAACTTGGACACCTGAAAAAATGAAATGGAGAGTTTTATCTCCCCAGTCAGTTTGTCTTTTGTCTTTGTTTTTCTCAATGGGTGACAGAGAGCGTGGCAGATTGCATTCCGTTTGCATGCAGGTTCCATGATATAGTCCTATATCAGATGGATCCACCCACAGAGTAAAGGTGGAGGGCAGAGAAAGACAAATGCACTACACTATCGATGCCAGTACGTTTTCTTCAGGGTAGGGGCAGGGTCCAGTTGTTCGTAGTGTGTGCGTGCCAGCTGGCGCTCCGTCGGCAGGGGACAAGTCATTGAGTTCCCCCGAGGACGAGAGGGGGAAGGAGGGCGACATAGAAATGCCTGAGGAGGGGTCGGCCGAATCGGCAAAGGTGCGAGGAGGCTTGGGCACCAGGTTCGGCTCCAGGGTGGCCCGGGCCAACAGCTGCCTGTCCTCTATTGGCTGTCTTTCCACCGGTCCCCCCTCTTCCTGACCAAAAGAGCCTCGGCCTGACTCTGACTCCCCGTCTGACAGCTCCAGAGGAGGGGAGCTGCTACCATCTAGCCTAAAGAGGGAGTCCAGGTATTGGGCAAACTCCAGCACGGCCTGACTGGGGTTACCGTTGGATAGCGGGGGGGTAGAGGAGGTGGAAGCCTTGGTGGTCCTGGTCATTCCTGTCTCTTCCTCACTGTCCTCGTCCAGCCCGTCTACCTCCGCCAGGCCAGTCCGTGGGCTGAGAGGAGCCGTAGGCGTACCTCCAGGGCTGTACACAGCAGGCATCTTGTCATCATCGGGTAACCCATCGAAGGCATCTCCAGACTCTGGCTGGACAGGCAGGGTCAGGACGCTCTGGCTCAACGGGACCGGTGAGTGGTGGCCGCTGTAGCGAGGCGTGGCAGGGGACAGGCGCATGGTGTAGTCGGGCGTAGAGCCAGACCCTGGAGGGGTGAAGTAAGGCCCAGACTCTCCAAGGTGCTCTGGGGTGGCCTGGCAGAGGCAGTCTGCGGCCAGCAGCTCGGTGCGGGAGCTCAGGGACGGGTTCTCCTCGGGAATGGGCGCGTTCAGGGAGAAGGGCAGGCCGCCCAGCATGGGGGAACCACGGAGCACTGCCGAGGAGCGCCGCGAGTCCAAGCTGTAAAGAGACTCGGCATCTGAGAGGCTCTCCATGATGGCCAGCGGGGCTTTGCGGTCCCTTAACTCCACCGTCAGCCTCTCTTTGGCCCCCCGCAGAACCACCGGCACCACCGGGGGAGGGCACTCCGAGAATCCGTCCAAAGAGATCTCCGAGCGGGCACAGGAACTGGAGGGAAGGAGAGGAGGAGCATGTGGATGGGGGAGGAGGTGAAGGTGGAAGGGGTAACAGATTTAAAACACAATGTAGCTCATGGAAAATACAAAACCAGGTCACAACACAGGTTTTAACCATGCAAAACATGGGAGGGGGGGATGTTTGAAAAACAAGGCAAGCAGAGACACAGAATAAATAATATAAGATACAAAGAGCGTAGAGGAAGAGTGGGAGAGAGGAGCACCAGGAAAGTTATCCACTACAATCCAACAGCACTAACAGGAGCTGTCTAGACTATCTGTAGTTGGGACAGGGGCTAAACCAGAGAGGGCGAGGAGGGGACTGAATACTACCATACGTTGTCGCCCCTCTGGAGTCAGGTGGAGAGCGTGCGTGCGTGAGAGAGAGGGACACACGTGTAAAGTTAATGACATAATGCTTTGTGAAAATACCCACATGCTTTCCACTGTAGGAACATGTATGGCAAGTCATACACTATATCCCTCTCCCCATCACCATCACCTCACTACTCTACACACCAAAGTCTACTGACAAATAAGATGTATCTTGTTTGTCAGGACAAAATTATAAGGCATTTCTATTTTGTAGGCATATGACAACATTGTCAAAACACTTCCATCCATAACCCATTCCCTCTACGTATACTGTCCATGAATTTTTTTTAAATTAACAAGGTACTTTGGTTAGTTATATGGAGAGCCAACTTGTTCATGTCAAGGAAGCTACCACTGAGTTAGACCCAGACTGGCACTCACTGGGCGAGGCAGTAACCCCTAATGTCTTGTGTGAAGTGTAGGTACTGAAAGCCATTGCCAAATCCTTTGACAGTTCCTTGACTCAAATGGCACGGCCTATGTTTTGAACATAGATACCACCATCTCATAATTCAAAAGAAAACGTATTATGTAATACCAACCGAACACTGCTGTTCCTTCGATGGTGGGCGTTTGGTGTTGGCTGCAGGGAGTTGGCTGTGTTGGCCCCCATGAAGATGGTCTCTGGGTTGAGGTCTACCTCTGTGGGGCTTACCATGACCTTAGCTGCAGACAGCAGCGCAGTCTTTCCTTTGTTGTAGTTTTCAAGTACCTGGGAGAGAAACGGAAACAGAGGAAAATGAAGAGAATGCACATGGATTTTGTGAAGTTGTCCATATAGTACTGCAGACAACATTCCACGAGCATGTGGAGGCCCCAGGGGTGTTAAGGTAAGAAACAAAGTTGGTCAATAGAATAGAAAAGTTTGATTATATATTGTTTTATATGAGATTATGAAAGATTGATTAGTGGCAGAACCAATGTGAAATGGCAAGAACTGAGATCAAAAACAGATCATTCTATGAGCAACCATCACAATACAATGGTGGTGGCAATTTGATTTGTAGTCCTCAAGAAAGAGATGAGTATTGGAATACAGCACAGAAAATTAGAAAATGTGAAACAGTTTGAAATGTGCAAGAATAAAAAAAGCCCAGACAGTCATTAGTTAGTGTAATGCTACCAAAGACATGTGTTTCACACACATCCACTCAACTTACCCGTCAGGTCAATGGACTAGTGTCATAAATGTGTATTGCAAGTGACACATGTCGTGTTCTTAAACCTTTTTTTGTTTTTATTCAGAGACAGTAAAATGAGCGCTCTGTCAATAGTTCAAACGGGGGTGCAAAGTAAACCCTATGATTTAACTAACAGCAGATAGGGAACTCCCTTTTCCTAACTTGCTCTTGAAAAGCATGGGACTCAGCATTAAATCGTGGTCAAGATGACAAAAACTCTGGATGGTATTTCAACTATGCGAACATTGTAGATGGTTAAGGCAAACCAAGGACTCATATGTGATATGTATGAGTGGGAGCCATAAGACATGATTTGGAATGTAAGAGAGTATGAATAAAATCCTGTCTACTTTGGATCTTGCTCTAAACACCTAGGGGCGCATCATCTAGTAACGTCAATCACATAGACACAAGGTTATGTATTAGTTTGTCTTTAATGAGTTAAAACACAGAATGGATTATGCACATCATGGTATGTGAAAACAAATTAATATTGAATACATTGATGCACAATGAAATGATAGAACAGCACAACAACAATGTAAGTATGGCAGATGGGGGCAAACAAATGGTTAATAAAAACCAACTCAATACAATAAGTTATGATGTAAATGCAAAATACATACAATATGATGCACATTTTAAATAAAGAAACCATTGGCAGGCACACAGTACTGCTGCACAGCACCAGACCTATGTAATACACAAAGGGAAACGAGGTAACTACCCCAAAAAAGCATGGATTTGTTGTAACAATGTATTGATGAGGTCCAGTGTAGCTGACAATGCCTCTGTACAACACCAGAGGGTAGAAAGAGAAGTAAGATCAGGACAAATTCAGCTCACCATGGCACAAACCAGACTGACTGACAAAGGCAGTGGCCAGGGTGGCTCCAGACCATTTAATGAACACCAAAAGTGTAAACTAACTCTCCGCACAACCAACAAAGGCTACTCTCCATTTGGCTCACAGTGCAAAGTCTATTATTAATTCATACTATAACGTTGTCACTTTAATAGCCACTTTGAGCCATGACTAAGTCCATTATTGGAAGTATTGCGTTATGTGAAGCTCTGAGGAAGTAGGCTCGGTCTTCATGCAATTCAAAACACTGTGCTCTTATTGGTGGAGAGGTTTGTACAGACTGCCTGATCTGTAAACACTGTCACTCCTGAGGGGAAAACAGCCAACTTCCCAGAATGCCCAATTAGCATAGGCAGAATTACACACCTCGAGATAAAGTTTTCTTTCTAGGTCACTGCTGTTATGCTTCTTTTCTGCTCCATCCAGTAAAGCCTAAACAACTATCCAAATCCAAATGATCTAAAATAAATACTACTACTATGATGGCACAAGGTGCAGAATGTTTTATTGACTTTGAGGATTTTTGCTGGGAGAGGAAAGCGAGAGAAAGAGCCTGGGAAACAGGATAGCCAGACACATCGAGGAGAGAACCTTGAGCTGTCAGTCACCGGAATGACGACCAGGAATGGGAATTAAAAGGAAGAGCAGTTAGGGTGGAAGAAAAAAAAACAGCGTTACCATGGAAACTCCGCACAGCATCTAGAAAGAAGAGTGGGCATTAGTTAGCAAGTGAGTCTGATATAGAAGTGGAAGCTTACAGGGCTTGTCATGAAGAAGGAAGAGCAATGAGAATATATTCTTCTTCTTATTATTTAAATTCCACACCGGGAGGGTTGCTTTAAGAGGTTAAGGAACAACCACGGGTGTATTTGACAGCTCTGTTTGGACACTATCTGGTTGCTCTGTTGGCCAGGGGGACTGCCATTTGGTTTGGTCAGACGATGAGGCAGAGGAACAGGATATTCTTGGGGCTGTCCACAGGGGGTTGGGCTGTGTTAGCGTGCAGAGGGCAGCTTGGCAGGGGGCATCTGAGATGGGGGCAGGGGGTGTGTGAGGTGCGAGGTCCGAGTGTGTTTGGTCACTACAGGGGGTCCTGGAGGTTGTAGGGCTGGGGGTGGGGGTGTCCATCTGAGGAGTAGACACCATGACAGCTGTCGAGGGGGTCTTTAGCCCATGGTCTGCTAGACGATCGATAGGGGACAGGGCTGGGCTGATGGAGGCACTGTCTGAATCCATAGTGACACATAATGTATGATTACCAGCCGGATCCAGAGAAGAGACGGACTCCGCATGGGTTGGGGAGGAGCATTGGGAGAGGTTTGTTGGGGCAGCCTCATGACCGACTAAAAATTTGTCTGGAGTAAGAAGAGGGCTAGAGGGCAACTCTGTTGTAGCGTCAGGTGAGGGAGCTGGAAGGGTTAGGGGGGCGGAGGGAAGCTTGGAGGGAGGAGGGGTGGCGGACGGGTCTTTGCTGGAGATAGAAAAGGTGTCGGAGAGGCAAAAGCTAGAGGGGAGCTCGGTTAGGGAGATTACGATTGGTGGGGGAGCGGCTGGTGGGATGACCGCCTCCATCTCCATTGGCTCATAGTCAGCCTGCTCAGACAAGGGACAAAACGGTTCCAGCACCTGCAGAGACAGCAGACGCATCACACAATATCTACAGGTACAAAACAATAGACACAAAATATTCACACAGCTACCTAGGATGGAAATTAATGCTAATGCTAGCCAGCTAGTGACGAGTGTGCTAACAGTGAAATTAAAATCTAACCCACACCCAGATCTAACACAAGCTAACCCACTAAAAGAGGGTGTCAGGATTGTGTATGTAACATAGTGTGCTATCCCAGTAAAATACTTCACAGACATGTTAGTGACAACTTGAGGAAAGAACCTAAATCAAAATGCATCCAAAAGATAGAGGGATAGCCATAAAAACCTCAATCGTCAGGCCAATGCCGCTTCGAACAGAGGAAGAAGAGCATGGACTCGCTCTAATTGTTTATTTTGCGAACCTGGCCCACAACAGTGCAGAGAAGCCCGTCTAGACCCTCACACCGGAAAGCCACGGCCCCATAACCGGAGCAACAGAAGGAGCACAGTGACAGGTTAGTGAGAAGCCTGCATGCAAACCTCGGTAGGAAATAGGAAATGTTAAGATCTGGATAGAAGTGTCCCATCACAGCCACCCCGGACACTAGCAAACACCTGGTCATGGATCACAGTGCACAGTACACCAAAATCACCCTTCCACCACAACCACGCCCACAGCGAACAACTGGCCACGCCCACAGCGAACGTACAGTGACACATGTGCAAAAACATGAACACACCCCACACAGACACACACGCTGTAGAAACACCACCAGACTTTTGAGCACACACACACAGTCTTCACGGACCTTGTTGAGACCCTCCATCACCATGTGGGGCATGTGTTCATTGAGCATGGCGGGTGAGATGATGACCTCATCAAAGGCCTTGTTGTCCCCCCACAGTGCTGAGTAGGTGGGTTCTTCCTGGCTACAGCTACACACACACACACACACACACACACACACACAAGAACAGAGTGATCACTATCATACGGACATAGCAATGTTGCAGTGGCTATAGAGTGACGGTCCAAGAACAAAAAAGGGTGCAGCTGCGCCATTTACAAATCAAGCTCGGGCCCCAATCTTAACACAGAGCTCTTCCACATGCACGTTTAACCCTCTGTGTCTGGAGCGCTCTGCCCAGCAGCAGCAACCAAAGCCCGGCCCGCTCACCACGTCTCCGGGGGGTGGTTGTGCACCACGTGTATGACCCTGCCAGGCGGGTAGAGGGGCGTGGAGGCCGACAGGGCGATGCTGAGGTCACTGGGGTGGAGCCACAGGCGGGTGCTGGGGGGCGCCACCGGCTGGGCCTGGGGGCCGTCCTCCTCCATGGGCAGCTCCGACTTGGGAATGCATTTGGTGCCCCCGACAATGATACGCCACTGTCTCACACACACACACACACACACACACACACACACACACACACACACACATTTTAGATGCCAAACTACTCACACCCATGTCTGCATTTGTTTGTGTCGTGTCATTGCAATGAGCAGCCTGTGCACTGGGTGTTTTCCCTGCTGATGCATTGTGATTGTTCACAGCATGCCACGTCTAGTCACACAGTGTAATGGATCCTTTGTTAAGCAGCTACCTGAATGACCAAAAAGGAGAACTGCTCTTGCATGACGTGTTATGTAAAAGAGCAGGCCGTTCTGCCAGGAAAAGCAGCTGTAGGGAAACTGAGTTGATGTCTTAACTTCTGCCTATGCTTTGTATTAAGTCCTGCCCTCAAGGCCTGTGTGTGTATGTGTGTGCCACCTGTCACCTTTGGTTTGTTGCTCTTCTGTAGGACTTCCAGCAGGTGGCGTCGAAAACCTTCCAGCTGAGACAGGCCGATCCTGACAAGACACACCGGAGAGAAATGGTTACCTAACACACTATTGAGGTTTTCTATATTCTGAGTCATTTTCGATCAAAATACATCCACAAGCATTGTTTTGTTGGGCGAAGCAGTCTGAACTGAGGCCAGTCGGGTGGAGTTTGATGTTTTCCATCTGCAGAGCAAAATTTGGAAAGCACAGTGTGCACGACAGGAATTCAAACAACCTGTCATTCCATGTTAATGCTATCAATGCAAAATAACTCACCTTGGTACCAGGTCCTTTCCCAGTACGACCGAAGTGACAAACTCTTTCGAGTACTCCATAGCATCCTCACTGGCAAAACAGAAAATGAAGGACTGATTCATAACAAAGAAGGAGATGGTGTGTATTTGTAGAAATAAACATGAAATTTCCCTCCCTTATGTACACTAACATTGTTAATCCGTAAACTATTTCAAATCTCGCTTTTCAACAAAAATCTGTGATCTCGGTTTTCATCCAAATGGTCTAAATAATTCACCGCAGCTCCCAGGCAAACATCAATGCGTGATTGGCATAAAGGCTTGCCGAGACGCCCTCTACCATATAAAACATTTAAAGTCTATTGACATATCAACTGATCCACATAAGGGAGGCAAGAGAAAAGTGAATACACTTGATCAGCTTCCAATAAATCTCTGCCCCCGGTATATACCAACACTCTGTTAAACCACATACGCCAGTGTGCTATAATAACCGGCAGCAGAGGCTAAAGCATGAACGCACCTCATTTGATCAGCTCTGCAGGCAGCAGCAGCAGCACACGTTCTGACCACAAATTACATTGCAGCAGAAATGGCAGGCCACTGAAGCATGTAATACCTTCTTCAAACAGAAACACATTGATTTGCATGGCAAATACCGTTTCAAACGGGGCGCATCGAGGACCCCATTCCCCCCCAAGTTCAACACACGTATGTAATGTGTTTGGAGCTGCTGGGTATTTGAGAGCCTAACCACATTTCTATGATCACTGCCAACATGGGCCACTTAACAACGACATTCTTGAAAGTCCTTCAACACAAATCTTTCTGGCAAAGACCAACAAATGCATATTTTCTACCACTGGACTACCCATTTCATACAATAACATAACCTCCTATATTCCAAGTAAAGATCACCGAGCAAAGAGGTTCTAAACTACAGTTCCCAGTGTTTGGTTCTCACCTAAGAAGGCCACCGGGCGGTGAGTAGGAGTAGCAGTGCAACGTTGGGTACTGAGGCCTCAGCAGGAAGGAGAGGATGGCGGCGGTGCCCGCACCAAGAGAGTGGCCCACGATGACCAGCCCGTAGTGCATGGTGCCCTTCCCCTGGAAGAGGTCAACACAGGCATCAGTCCAACAACCAATACAAACACAGCCTGTAGAACCGTAAAGGAAACTTTCAGAGTATAAAACCAATACTAACACAGCCTGTAGGAGAGTAAAGTAAACTTTCAGAGGGACCAGCACAGAATGAATTGTATGTCTATAGACCTTAGTAGCACTTAAATAAATAGTGCCTTTCACAATGGGGGTGGCTCATGACTTCATTCTAAACAAACGTTTCTCCTTCTACTGTGGTATTATTCTTATGACTCTGAATCCTCTCCTTAAAGCCTCCGCAGGCCTCCACAAAGAGGCTGGTTAAGTGCAGAGGAGCCATGTTTAAGCGGATATGTACACAGGGTCTCCACTGATGGACAGAGCACATTATCCAGCCCAGAGCACAGAGTACTTATTAACTTCCCCTCGCCTACCAAGTCTCTCCCAAAGGCTTGTGACAGGATCATTTCCTGCTCCAGCTTCTTCTTGATGTACTCCGCTGAGTAAACCATCCCCTGGGAGAGACAGGAGAACAGAAACACAAGGAGATGGAGCGGGTGGGGGGGAATGGGAGAAATGTGTCAGTAATGTATTATAATTATTAGATAGCTTCATTGGATGACATTGCTCTTTTCTGCTTCTTGATGGCTCTTTAAGTTACTTAAAGAACGCATGTACTATGAATGTTGAATTCCCATGCTGGTCTTCAAATGAAATACTAGAAAAAAACAGTCCGATATTTGCATGAATAATGATAATAATTATAATGCTGAAACTCTCATTTTATTTCTCTATGCTTTGTATTTCCCTTTGCTTACCACTACAAGAAATATGCTTGTTCAGGGGAGAACGTTCCGACACAGACTATTCTTCTTCAGGGAGGAGCACAGTTTCTGTGGGACCTAACAGCCTAACCTGGGAGAATGTGTGTCCAGACAATGGGACCACAGAGACAGCCAAAATGCACCCCGAGATGCCAGGTGGTAGGACAAAGGAAGGTAGGTAACCTCTGACCTTGTGACCCAGCCAGGTGCCGTGCTGCTCCTCCAGAGGTAGGCGCTCACAGTCCCCCGTCAGGTCGGTCAGGGCATCCTGTCAGCCAGGACAACACAGGTCAGACACCCCACTGGGGACTCATGGCCAGGGATGACAAACCAGAAGCAGAACTCGTATACGAGGAGTGGCAGACAGAGTTAAAGAGCAGCGAGAAAGACAGGCCAGCGGAACAAAGAGAGACAAGGAGAGAGAGAAAGAGAGAAAGAAAGACAAACTCTCTGGCCAACAATTACAGGGTGTGGAGGGTGTGGGAGTGACTGATGGATAAATTGAACTTGAATTTCTCGTCAGGGAACAGCAAGGAATTCCACCCGGTAGCCCAGCAGAACACAGTCGGGTTGATAGAATGGTTGATAGGAAATACATTTATATATATATATATTACTCTGACGTGGGTGTGGTCCCAGCTACCATTCCAGCGGAGAGTCTTTGCCTCTTACCTTGGGCGACAGCGTCCCTCGTATGCTGATCACCACCTTCTTCTTCCCATGGTCCACCGCCACAAAGAACGGAGTCTCGTAAACCTTTTCAGACAAAAACACAGAGGAGGGTAAGACGAGCACAGAAGGCCATCGGATTGTGATACCTTCTAATCTTGGTTTTTCTACGTCAGTTAATAACGAGGAGTCCATATCCAGGGCTCCTCTGGGACGACACACATCAGCCAATGTGTTTCTACGTGCTGGGTGCGCTACAGATCCACTAGAACACTCCCCTAGTTGTATGGACGGAACCTCTCTGTGTTGGCCAAGCTAATCACATAGCACTCTACTTTACAAATCAGCCAACATGGGGCTGAAGCCCGAGATGCCTGGCAACGAAAAGTCAAAGACGGCTCGAAATAGAAAATGGTTGACTTTCCATCATGTCAAAGGGCAACGATTTGACACACATTTGATTAAAAAAAAAGTCTCAGAACAAAAAGCAAGTAGATGACGGGTTGAACTTTTGCAAATTCTTTGAGGAGTTACTAACATGCTTGTACATGAAAAAGAGCGCTGGTGTGAAAGTGCAAATTGCTTTTCATGACCCAGGTCCCCTCGCTTGCCAGCCCAGACAGCTGCACATCGGCGCTGGTAATAGTCTACCGACGACCCCCCCTGACCCCTGCTATCATCAGCCAATGGGTTTTGCTCACCGCGTCGTGACAGGAAGTGTAGACGACGTGGACCTGCTTGAGCTCGCGGTCCAGGAAGTGACGTCGGATGGCGAGCACGTTGCAGCCGCAGCAGTTGTCCTCCTCCACAGTCACCGTCTGAGAGAGGCGGGAGCCCGACACTGACGCACACCTTAGTGACAGGGGGAGAGAGAGGAGAAGATAATGGAAACACAGACGGAGGGTCCAAAAGTCCAAGGGAGAGAGAGAAACAGGGAGGAGAAGAGAAATGTTTCTGCCTTCATCGGTGTGTGCATGTGCGTGTTCACGCACGCCTGTGTATGTTTGCCTGTCTGCGTGTGTTCCATTGTTGACCACCTGTGTTGGCGAGTTGCTCCAGCCTAAGTGCTATTGTCTCTGTGGAACACCACTTTGTCAATGATGGTGAATGGGAAATGTGAGCTGCATGCAAGTGCTGTGGAGATGAGTAGATACAATGTATGTGCTTGTGCGTGTGTGTGTATGTGCTTGTGTGTGAGTGAGTGAAAGAGAGAGCGAGCTAGAATTTGTACGTGTTTCAGTGTGGAATGTTTCTGCTTATGACATGACAGTGCGGGTGTGTATTTGTGTGTGTGTGTGTGTGTGTGTGTGTGTGTGCAGGAGACTCACGGACAGGAACTAGCGAGTCGGCACAGGCCACAGGCAGGCTTCCTCATCAGGTACATGGGCCAGCCGTAGGCGGCCAGGGCAAACAGCATGTAGTAGCACACCTCTTTGTACATCGCCATCTCATTCTAGGACAGAGAGACATCTGTTTACTACAGGCGTTCCCATCTAAACAGAGGCAAGCTAGGGAGAGGGAAGGGAATGTGGCTGATAGACAGATACGATAACAAAGACCATGTGAGAAAGACAAAGAAAAGGATGGAGATAGAGAGATCGAGAGATAAAGAGATAAAGAGATGGGTAGGCAGAAAGAAAGACAGATGGGCGTAACTGCAGCAGTCCTACTGTGTAAAAGTGGCTCTGCCTTCAGGATCTTTTGTCTGTTCATAAAAGGAAACTCACAGAGTTCTTAAGGTCCAGGTATTTGGTGTTGCGAGTGACAGGCATTCCGGATAAGAAGGCTAATATGTCGTTGTTGGCCTGGGGACGATGAAAAACAACAACCACCGTTATGAAACGACAAATACAGGTTCTACCCCTATGAGACCAGCCATCACTCATCTCACACTGACTGTGTGACAGATATATGACACGGCCGCCCGTAATGTTTCCTCTAGGAACCACACCTAGACACACATCCCACTGACCTGGTCCAGGATGGAGGACCTCTTGGCCCTCTGTCTCTGGCGAAGCAGTACCAGACCAGCGATGATGTCACTAGGCACGATGTCCAGGTCCCGGAAGAACTCGGCAAACAGGCTGGCCACCTCAGAGTAGGCATCCTGGGGAAGACAGGGGAGACAGGCATGGCTTAGGTAAGAACACCCAGGGGGACTTCTCAACATGGTGTTCGTGCCTCTTTACTGAATTTGTGAATTGTTTCTTGTATAATAATAACTTCAAGATAAGTTGTTTTATGTTTTCAGAAACAGCTAATGTCATGGCCAAATTGTAATCAAGTTCTTCTTTAATCCGGCAGGGAGGTTCAGGTTGTCTAGTGTGTTGCTGTCTGAGAACATACAGATAGTATAAGATAGTCAAATCCAATCAGCACTTAGCCAGCCATAGGAGAGAGGTTTCTTATGCATGAAGCATGAACATAAATTAAGTGTGTGTGTGTGTGTGTGTGTGTGTGTGTGTGTGTGTGTGTGTCACTCACAGACTGTGTATCCTGGGCTCGGGTACAGCACATGAAGAACTTGAGTCTCCGGCTCCAGCTGCTGGCCTGGCCCTCCTCCAGCCGGTGACTGGGGCGGAGGGGGGACGACATACAGTTAACAACACAGAGAGAGAGAGAGAGAGAGAGAGAGAGAGAGAGAGAGAGGCAGAGAGGTACATGCAGAATATTTTGATGTTCAGACAATCAACGTATGCTCAACTATCAACAGCACAATATTGACTCAGCTATTTGTCTAAAGTCTGTGTTCGGAAGTGCATATTATGTGCCCTAAACATACTAAATATTAACTAACTCATCATATGTTAAGTATAAATAGTAGACGACTCCATACACAGGATAAGTCCTGGTTATTGATCATCCATTTGTACTATCAACATCAGCACCATTGCTAAACCTTGAGTGTGTGTGTGTGTGTCCCCTACCGGAGTGTGTATGTGGTGAGGTTGCGTTGGCGCCGGCGTGTGGCTTTAAGCTTGACGAAGGTGCGCCCCGTGGGGTCAAAGGTGCACATCAGGGTGAAGCACATGCTGAAGATCACCAGCCAATTACAGGCCACGATACCTAGAGAGACATGACCGCCATTAACACAGTGGCTGATCAATTTAGTCAGAAATTCTACAAAATAATGATTCGACCTGTTGAGCTTATCCCTGGACACTTACCCAAAGCCAGGTTTTTGGCCGTGACATCGGAGCACGGTTGGTAATACTGGACGAGCCATGCAATTCCCACCACTGCATACACCAGCTCCACCAACAGAATGGCTAGACACAGAGACAGAGAGAGGTACAGAACAAGGGACGACGCACAGGAAGAAAAAGGAGGCATGTGATTCATAAGGGGAGCAGGTTTAATGTTTGCACCTGCAATTAAGCAGTCAACACGAGGCCGTATATTCCCAGAGATAGTGTGCATGTGTCCTAGTGTGAGTGTCCGCGTCTGTGGTTACGTGGGAGTGAGAGAGAATATCAATCGATATCTCATTTACATTTCACTGGAGTCATTTAGAGGATGCGCCAGTCCAGATCGACTTAGGCTGAGTGCTTTCATCTTAGGTATGTGACACCACCATATTTATTCTCCAAGAGTTAACAAGTAGAGCCCACTCAATCTAAGAAAGTCATCTCCCTCCTGGGGCACTGTGTCGGTTTAATACAAAAAACATTTTTGGATCCAGGCACGCCAATCAAACCAGGAATCGCAAACAAATGGATTTTTTTTGTACATGTATTGTTCATCCAATCACTTATATTATTCCAAAACCAACGCATGATTGGATGCAGTAAGAAATCACTAGATAAGGCAGACCAAACAGCGTGTGTGTGTCTGTGTATGTCTGTGTGTGTGTCTCTGTAAGTCTGTGTGTATGTGTGTGTGTGTGTGTATGTGTGTGTGTGATCGGAGGAGAGGGAGCCATTGGTGTTGTGCGGGCGACTCACCCAGCCGGATGTAGAGGACGTACTGCACGGCTTCGCGGGGCTGCGTGTACAGGATGCTGCCTCGCATGCTCAACCACATGATGGCGCTCTCACAGATCAGACAGCTCACCAGGATGCCCAGGTAGCCGCGGCCGTGGTCCACCAGGGTGACGGAGCAGGACTGGTCGGATCCGTACGGCAGGCCGAACAGCACCACCGACAGGACCACCAACCTGGAGAGAGGAGGGGGGTCCTTCCACGTCAGGTCAAGTCTTATAGGTGGAGGAGAACATGCACACCATGGATCTTTGACATGCTCTACTGCAGGCTATGGGTTCCCAGAGTTCAAACACATACAACTGAATCATTTTTACTCTCAGACATTATAGATATGTTGTGTGGTTAGTATATGGTAAAAAAAAACATGTCTTTCTGTTGTGAATATGTATTTTCAACCTTGCTGTTTTCTTTACTTTCACATATTTTCCCCATTTAATCGTTTTATATCTTGAAACAATCTATCATCAGACAAATGCAACCTGAATTAACAGAAAATAACGTTTTTAAATATTTATTTCATTCACTGAAGGAAACACTTACAACACCCTGTGAAAAGGTAATTGCCCACTTAGTTACCTAATCAATCAATGTACCAAATTTGATTGAAAATAGGATGCAATTAGATTACACATACCCTAGTGGATTACTGCCTGCCCTCTTCAATCTAAACAGCACTTAAATAGAACATTTGAAGCAAACTGACGTTGGTCAACAAGCAACACACTATGCCAAAGTCAAAAGAGATTCCAGTAAAGCTGAGACAAAAGGTTTTTGAGATCAATCAGTCTGGAATGGGGTAGACAGCCATTTCTAATGCTCTAGGACTCAATCAAACAACAATGAGTGCGATTATCTCCAAATGTAGAAGCCATGCAATAGTTGTGAATCTTCCCAGGAGTGGCTGTCCCACCTAGAAAACTCCAAGAGCACATTGGAGACTTATCCTGGATGTCTGGGAAGAAGGACCCAGGTGGACATCCTAAGAACTTCAGGCCTCACTTGCAACAGCAAAGGTCAGCATTCATGATTCCACTATCAGAAAGACACCGGGCGTTCATAGCATTCATGGGAAAGTTACCAGGCCAAAACCACTACCTTTCAAAAATAACAAAATCACTTGTCTGGCATTTGGCATAAAAACACCTGGACACCCAGGCCTTTTGGGATAGTGTTCTCTGGACAGGTGAGTTGAAAACTGAATGCGATTTCTGTTATGTCTGAAGAAAAAGTAACACAGGATTCCGGGAGAGGAACGTCATCCCAACAGATAAACATGGTGGCAACATGCTGATGTGTGGATGTTTTACCTCTTCAGGACCTGGGCCACTTGCCATAATAGATGGAAATCTGCTGTCTATCAGAATATATTAAAGGAAAATGTCTAGCCATCAGTTTGTAATCTGAAGCTCAACATAATTGGGTTATGCAGCAAGACAATGACCCAAAACACAAGAGCAAATTCACTACCAAATAGCCAAAAATAAATGGATTCAAAGTTTCGAACTGGCCAAGTCAAAGTCCTGACTATAATCACATTGAGATTCTGTGGGTGGGATCTCAAACCAGCAGACTGTCTGTTCATGCTAGAAAACCGTACAATGCAGCTCAATTACAACAATACTGCAAATAAACGTGAGCCAAAAGTTCCCCACAGCAATTTGAAAGACTGATAACAAGTAATCATGAGTGATTCAAGATGGCACAATTCCTTATTAAGTTTAGGGGGCAATTCATTTTTCACTGTGTTACGAGTGTTTTGCTTTCAGTAAATTAAATGATCATTAACAACTGCATTATTCTGTTAATACGGGTTGTATTTGTATTACGATAGTTAGTTTGAAGATCTGAAATAATTAAGGGTGACAAAAATGGGAAAATAAAGAAAAAAATGGGACAAATACATGTTCACACAACTGTACATATAGAAGACAGGATTTCATGCCAGGACTTATCTAGGAGGGCAGCCAAATTCATTCATTAAGAAGAACCTATATGCAGATGTAACCACATACACACATGGTTAATTTTTACCTGTTCATTATATTCAACCACACATTTAGCCAGACTGGGTTAGATACGCTTTAATGGACAGGGCATTATGGCAACATTACACTGAAGACAAAGCTAGTATCAGCAGTATAATAAGTTTCAGCACTAATTCATGTCAGAAAATGCATCTATTAATCCAGAAGAAAATGCAGTTTGGGAATGTTCGAGGCATGATACAATTGACCAAAATGGCTACCATGGCCTACAACATACAAAACCTGAAGAGCGTGCTTTTGGAAAAGCACAATAGAGACACTGCAATTTCAATAATACTAACCAATGTTTGTGGTGAGTGCAAGTCTAAAAATCCAAATATAATATCAGAGTGTGCTTGTGATAACAGCTGATGATAGTATAGCCCCTCCTTCCACACACACTGGAGCAGGAGGCCTGCGGGCGGACACACTCACCAGACACAGTGCAGGACGAAGAGGAAGAGGGCGGGGAGCACCAGGTCATCACTGCCAACTGACCAGCGCCGCCGAAACATCACCATCCCTGGCATCACTGCCCTGTAGAGGAGACGAGACACACACACATTACTAAGAATAAATGTGTCCTTTATTCTGACAGGGACGATTGTACCGAGGCCAGGTCACTTCTACAGAGCTCTGCTGTGCAAGAGAATCATTCAACATTTTTTTACAAACGATTCAGAAACACAAAACGACTCTTCCTCAATGCATACACAATAGCATAAGAAATCACTGCACTAGGGACGTCTTGAAGCACATTCCAGAATTGAATGTACAGTTTGCAGCAGTCTGCCGGTGATGAATGTGAGGTAGGGGGGTGGCGTAGGTTTGGCTGCTCAGGAAAAATACACCACAGTGCTCTCAAAGTCTAGCCGGTTCTACAGCACTGGGAACTGAGATAAGGCTCAAAGATTGTGGCAGTAGCATGTGTGCCCAAGTTCAGCATAGTCCAGATGTTTGACTGAACACATTCTGTACAGCCATCCCAAAGAGGAAAAACAGTTTCACTGTTAATTCTTAAAAGGTTATTCATTAACAATGAGGACAGTGGGGCTTCACTACCACCATCATATTTGGTGCTTTAGCCCAAGGTCCTGCAGCTTAGACTTTACAGAGCAAAAAGAAATAGGAGAACCTCACACTGGCATGTGACCTGCGTGCACACACACACACACACACACACACACACACACACACACACACGCACACACTCGCACACCCACACCCACACCCACACCCACACCCATAGATCAACTCTCTCTCTCTGTTAAGCAAACAGTGTGTCCACCATGTACATCCGAGATTGCACAAGAGGCTTCTTCCTCAAAGTCTTACTGCAGTACAAGGTAGTTACGGGACAAATTGTGGTCCTTTCACAACACGCTCTCTCTCTCTCTCGCTCTCTCTTTGTGACACTCTCCAGACGGAAAACCAACTGAGAGAAAGAGAGGGGGGGAGTGGGGTTGACATGGAAATACATAGCCTCAAAGGGAGAACAATTAGGAGAGTAAAGGAGAGAGGGACTGAAGCCAAGGTTGAGAGAGTGAGATTAGTTGGAGGTTTATACGGCTGTAATAAAGATTTCCACTTACGACACAGCACACCTGCACTCCACCGGCCGGCCGTTCCCCTATATGCTCCGTGCTACTGCTATTCAGCAGTATGGCTAATGGCCACGCACAGGTACTGTTCCACATTGTTCTGTTCTTTGCAAAGCCTTTTTTCCACAAGGGACACTCTCATGCCAGTGGAAATGCTACCTTAGGCTTGGGGGCTGAAGTGAATTGGAAAGGAGATGCAGTGAGAGTTGAGAAAAATAGGGCACGAGAGAGAGAGAGAGAGAGAGAGAGAGAGAGAGAGAGAGAGAGAGACAGAGACAGAGGGAGAGAGATGATATAGGCCCGTGCACTACGCTGCTGTTTGTACAGTATGGTCAGACCAGAATCATAGCTTTGGCCAGTCTGACAAAACACATGCCTACCAGATGGCTTCCACAGCATCTGAGGAACGCCCAGGCGCGCCAAGACGTCCAATCGGCGACATTCAACGTTAAATATAACTAAATATGCCCTTGGTGGAGACACCATGGAAATCTGTAGAGAGAGTGAGCCAAACTCCATCTCCCAGGTTTATGTAAGGCATCTTTATTAGGACCGGAGGATGTGACATCAATGCTAAGGAGTTGGTTGGCACTATCAGGGATGATTTTATAAACATAGAACAAGATGGCCAACATAAACTACATTGCAAAGTAGTAGTAGTTTATTAAAACTGCTCATTGGACTAAACAATCTAAATGACTGTTTCATACAAGTATCTGCATTTAAACGTCCTCCGTCACAGTGCCTAAACAGTCCCGTCTCCACACACTCCACTAGGATTCCAGCTGCTGTGTTCTGACAGTGCAACCTCATTTTTAAGGGCTTTTATCCATGCCAAAACGTTGACGGTCTTCTAAATATCATATGCTCTTTAACATATTTCCCAAATCTATGTACGTTGAGGTATGTTTGGACATGTCGGGTAGATCCTCAATGGTGCCTGGCACCTTGATCCCCTTCATTCCCCCCTCAAAAAATTCAGACAGTTTTACATAAACACGTTCACATGGAAGCTCTTTGGAAGAGAACACGGCCCCAGAGGCGCTGCTACACCCTTTCCTGTGAAACTCCCTCTGGGTTTGTACTACATTCACGGGTACCGGAGAGCAGGATGGGGAAAACGTGGGGGTAAGAAAAAGAGAGTAGGAGCCAAAATAAGCCCCTCCATGTCATTTAGGCCACAACAATCAGGCTAATGAAATGGAGCCGCCTCCATAGTGGTAGGAGAGCTGGGGACAGTCACATCAGCGCTCTCCTCCAGGCCTACAGGAGGAACAATGGGCTCTGCTCCCCATGGGGACCTCCACGGTGGAAAACACACTCCGACCTTAATTGGATGGGGCATAAGCTTGTTCAATACTATCGGCAAAGTGGCGCACACACACGCGCATGCACATAAACACATTTTCCCTAGGCATTAAAAGCAATCAGAGTTACAGTGTGCACGCGCTTTGCTTTGCATCAGAGTACGCATGATTTAGTTGCAGGCAGAGAAGGACGAATTGAGGGAGCAGAGATTGTGAAAGAGGTTTTCCATTTTATCTTGACTAGGTTTTTCATCCTGTCTGTATGCCAGAAGTGTTAACACAATCCTGTCTCTGTGCCAGCAGTGTTAACTCAGTCGTGTTGTTTAGTGTCATAAGGAGACCCTTTCCACAGCACATTAACAAACTGGCCTGTGCTATGCTGCTGGCCACTGAAAATACATGGTGTAAAAGAGATCATAGGGGGGGAAACAGATCATAAGCCATCTGAACATAACCCTTAACATAAGTCAACACTACAGTCTGACCACCTTAGAAGGTCAACGTTCCATTTTAGCAGAGCTGGCTGGTCTCATCTAAAAACACTATCCATCACCGGGGCCTCTGCCGATTGAATAGACGACCCCTCCCCCAACCCCGCCAATCAGTCCTCAGAGGCTCATCAGTGCAGGAGGTCCATGGCTTAACCCTGGTAGCCTAAACCTCCCCAGGGCCCTCTACACACTGCCCCTAGCCCTACACCAGCCATCAGCCATGAGCAACAGGACGGAGCCGGTCAGCACTGGTGTTCAGCTCCTAGTACTAAGGCTTCGTCCAGCATGCTCCTCTTTGTCAGTGTGACATGGTGGGTTCAAGGAAAGGATCACACCAGCCTAACAATAGGAGATCTGAAAGCTAGTCTATATTTCGCTACAATACGCCAGCGTTTCCAAAACTTTTCCAACCCACGGCACACTTACATAAACTTATTTATTTCGCGGCACAACCCAGATGAATCAAACATAACACAAAAGATGTGTTTATCTTTCCCAAATGTGACTTTCCCAAAATTCCACGGCACACCTGATGATGTCTGACGGCACACCAGAGTGCCACAGCACACCAGTTGGGAAACACTGCAATATGCTATTTCATGGCATGGTTTGCTGTTCGAGCAGGTATCGCCATGGCCATGGCATGCCAAGAATCATTTCTATGTCTAATGGTCACTGTTACAGTGCCAAATTAAACGGGCCAAAGTTCTGCGTTTCCTCTCTGTTGCTGGGCGCACAATGTTCACTGCTCAGTCACTTCCAGATCAGCACATGCCAGAAGTGTGCCTCAGGGAATGTGACGTGGAAAACTGAAGTGTCAGAAATTCCGCCGAACCAGTTATCAAGATGGGAACGAACACACACACACACACACACACACACACACACACACACACACACACACACACACACACACACTATTACATCATATTTGTAAAGCTACTAGAGCCCTTCGGAAGTCAAATGCCTGACCAGACCAACATCTGGCACTGACGACTGAAACACATTATAGCTCTCTTTAGCCTCTTTACAGGGCACCAATTCTCCCTGCATCTACAGTATCTCTTGCTCTCGCTATCTCTCTGTTTCTTTCACTCGCTCCCTCTGTTTATCTCTGTTTCTCTCGTTCTGTGCCTAACAGGGTGAGTCATACTGTCTAGTCTCCCGCTAGTCCCCGCCATCCGCAGCTTCCCTCTGTGAAGCCTGACTGACATGTGTTCAGTGGAATGCGGCCCGCGACGAGTCCATGCCCGCGAGAAATGCTTTTGTGTTGGGCTGCACACTGCTCCGCTGTTTCCCCCCCGCCCCCCCGAGTGACGTCGCCACAACATGGCCTCCTTTAGCGTTCTCTGGGCCCTAGAAGAACCGTCAGCCATCTTCACGGCAACCTGACTGACCGCCACTGTAGTTCAAAACACACACTAGTGGGTCAATTTGAAAAAGCCCCTCATTCGCCTTGACAGACAGATGGACAGAGAGAGAGAGAGCTGTCAAGGGGAAGAGAGATAGCACCGCAGCGAGGATGGGTGAGGTCATCATACATAATGAGGTCGCTCCCCCCAGCACTACAGCCACCCTGCTCTGCTTGACACTGCAGTGCCTTGATCAGGCATGGCTGCTCTCCTCAGCTGGAACCCTCTGTCTCAGCTCTGCCCCAGTACGCCTGGGGTGGCCACAGCAAATGCTGCACAACGCTGTTACAGTGTGTGTGTGTGTGTGTGTGTGTGTGTGTGTGTGAGAGAGAGAGGGAGAGAGAGAGAGATACACACAATGGGCGTAGAACCGTGTCACCACTCCTTGCTGCTTCTTTGCAGATACTTTCCAGATTTTTCTCCGTGCTTGTAGGATGAAGTAGACTATGTAAGTGGGTACTGGTTTGGCGCGCACACGCCATTCCTCGACCTCCCTTTACTACTTTCCTCCTCTCCCTCTGTTGCACGCCCTTTTAGGACACCTCGGGGAGGGTTAGCCCATAAAACAAACAGACTGTAACGGAGCACAGCCATCTATGTAAACGTAATAAGCCCCTCGCAGTAAAAACCGGTCGAGAAAATAAACAAGTAAGAGACTGTCTCAGGGAGAGAGAGAGAGAGAGAGACTACTACTATTACTACAATTCATTGGTGATTGCACGCGTCCGATGTAAGTCACTTTGAAATAAATCAACATTACACACCAGACGGCCATAGGATGTCTTTAATTGCTTGACAACAGGCCTGGAGACAAAGGGCCGGAGGGGTCATTACCCAGACTTCATTTGAGAGCCAGCGGAGGTCTAATGATTGTGATGTGTGAAGGGGGGTGGTACGACTCAAGTCGTTTGACGTGTGATTAGCATCGATCAGTTGATTACACGCAGGCCAATCATTATCCAACTCGGACTTTTCCTTCGCTGTCTTTCTCTCTGTGTGGACATTGCTGCTGGTTGCTATTCTTCAAACCAACACTTCCTTGTACCTTGTTTGTGTAAGATGGCGGGTCCGTGTAAGTATCTGTGTGTGTGTGTGTGTGTGTGTGTGTGTGTGTGTCCACTATGTCCACAGTGCAACTGTACAGTTGAGTGGCACAATGTTTTCTCAGAACGCACGGAAAAACGCTCTTGATGACAAAAAAAAGCAAGAAAAGCGACGACACCATAAGCGCATTTGTCTCCAACACTCACACAAACACAACAGACACACACCGGTGTAATCGATTGTTGTCCTTCTTTTTGCTGTCTGCTGTGATCAATCAAACACATGCAGAGGATGTGCACGAGTTGCAAAACGCAGAATACGGTTGGAAGCGTTTCACAAGTCGACGAAGCGCCTGTGCACATACTATCACTGCAGCGGGCAGGAGAGAGTGAGCGCAGAGAGGGAAGAGGTGAAAGAGATTGTGTGGGCGTGAGTGGGAGAGAAAGACGGCGAGAGAGGCAGAGGGAGAGTGGGAGTGAGTGGCACATGGCTTTCAGGCTAAAAAAAGGAGGAGCCGCCAGCGAGCCAACAAGCCCAGAATGTGGTCACGCCAGATAAAGACATGGGGAGAGGGGAAAGGGCGCATGTAGGCCAAGCCTCGACGATGCTAGGAAGCAAAGCAGACGACAATGACACGCTGCCGCTGTCACGCTCATAAACATCCTCTCTGTGGTATCAACAGTGAATAGTAAACGTGTGTGGGAAGGCTGAGCAGGAAAATGGAAGGACGGAGTGAGTGAGTGAGTGAGTAAGGATAACGAGAGGGAAAGGAAGGAAGGATGAAGAGAAAGACGGGTAGAGACCGGGAAAGAGGGATGAAGGGATGGAGAAAAAGAGCAAAGGAAGAGAACAGCAGACTAGGATTTGCGCTGAAGCTTCTATGTGTGTGTGTGTGTGTGTGTGTGTGTGTGTGTGTAGTGCAGCTTCTCCTACCGCCTAACCTGGGGCAAACGTCATCTTCAATCCCCCAGGAGAGCTAAGAGGTGACACTGACCGGGGCAGACCCACCACGGGGGACACGCAGGCTGAGCCAGACACACAGGGCAGAGAGACCCGACAGAGAGAGAGAGAGGCGTGCTGCTGGCACAACCTTGCCACCCTGCCTTAGCATCAGCTCCAACCAGGGAGGCTCAATAGGGTTCCCATCCCCTCCGCCCTGCGTCCCTGTGACAGCTCACACTGTGGGACCTGACTGGCCAGCTCTGGCAGCCAAACTAGCTCTGTCCCATCCCTGTTCCAGTCCCTGTTTCACACCAAAACCAGCGTGGACTTGGCACAATGAGGACGAGGCCATTCACACTCCTGTGCTGAGCTTAACTAAAGAGGTCAGGGACAATGTGCTTATCGCATTCACAGCAGAAGAGAGTTGCTTAGTACAAAACGACCCTCAGGGAATTATATTGCCTTCTGCCCTTTGATACCTCCCTATGACCTCACCACAGCACACGTCTTTAAACCAGGATCCTTGTATCCTTACAAAAACACGCCTCTCTGGACATGGGCAGTTTTGAGTTGGGTCAGCGTGCACCAAGATGCCTACTGGGTCAGCGTGCACCAAGATGCCTACTGGTTACACAGAAACACACCTCCTCTATTCAACCAATTCTGATTCAACAGAGTAGTTGATTCATTGGGCACAGCTCTTTTAGGTATAGCTTATTACACAATCACAATTAAGTACACAATCCATATTCAATTCTATCTAGGAATTTGCTTAGCTAGTCCAATATTTGAGACCAAATATAAAAGAATTGCCCATGGGTTTGTTCTTCATTGCTTGAGGTTTAAGGTTCCTATTTGGAATGGCCCTCTTTATCCCCATTATCTCCCTGAGAGTAAACCAATGCTGAGATACAAGACCATAGAAACGTGCCTTCACTCCCTTTATTAAATTAAACTCAAGCTATAGAATCTGCTGTAGTCTTTCACTTTGTGTTTATGGGTTAGTGATAAAGAACAAAATAGACCACATAATAATAAGTCAAGCTCTGGCCGGTTCAATGAGGAAATGTAAAGGCTCGCACGCACGCACACACGCACGCACGCATGCACACACACGTGGACATAAGTCATTGCTGTGCTTTTACCTTGGGTTTTGTTACTGTACCCACACGGATTAATCGATGGTAAGCCAAGCAAGGTAAACATTGTTTTATTGTGTTTTCTCCAGCCCAGAGGGGGGGGGGGGGGCAAGGTGTGAAAAAGACTAAATGGGGGGGCACACACACTCACACCCACAGTTTGAAGCTGCAGTCACTTGATCCATATAACTTCTGCAGAACAAAAGCCTGTAGAGACAGTGAACCCAGTTGGCTGTACTACATCATATTAGTCCAGCTGTCTTTTGATCCCCCACATATGCATAACTAAAGCCCCTTTTGATGCGTTCTATTATCATCTATTTTTCAGCAGCGCTGTGAGCTGCTAAAGCTCAACCAGCCTCACGTGTGCAGGATTATTGTCCCTCTCTGTCAGGTAGAGAGCAGCACTCCAGAACAGTGGCCTGATGTTCCAATCCAATGCTCCCTTTCCACCGCTTCTAGAAAGGAGCTTAAGCCTTAATGGAGTGGGACACTTAGACTGATTTTTAGACTGATTTGAACGTTGAAATCCCAAAACCAAATGCTTGAGAACCGGGCAAGCGCTCGTGTTCATTGTTTTTTACTGAAAGGAAACATATTGACGAGGGAGGTGTCACGCCGATCCACGGAAGACCCCCGGCCCCTCGCCGCTGGGAAGCAACTGGCCTCAACACACAGCACACGCACAGAGGGCCCTGCAGCATCAGCCCCTCATCACCAGACCTCCTGCCCTGATCTCCTGGCTGCGCTTCAGCCCAGCCCTCCTTCCGCTTACCGCCTCCCTGGGAAACGATCCTCCCTGGCGTCCGCCACCAGTCGGCTAGATTCACACCTCGGCAGTGCTAGCTAATGCGGTGTGAAGCGTGGTGAGCGGTCGGGAACAAACGCTGGCCACCGTGCATCACTAAGATCACGTTGCTCCATGCTAATTCTTTAACTGTTCCTCCATTGTTATGCAACGGCGTCCTCTCTGACACTACATCCACTGGACCTTGGTATCTGCTCTGCTCACCTAACGCCTAACCTGCTCCCACCCTGAGAAGAGCCCCAGTGCTGAGGATCGGCTTGACTAAAGAGTTGAGATGACTCCAGTGATTCAGATGCTTTGGGGAGCCCAGCACGTCTGTTCTCTGCACTTTTGAAGTGGAAGTGGTAATCCTGTGCGGCACACTCGGCCCCGTCAGTTGATCACACACGCTGTAATCAGAACTGTGATCATAAACTCAAACTAATGTAGTCTCTCAATGGAGGTCTGCTGATGGTTAAGCTATGAAACTGTGGTTAAGTAATGGGACAGTTCCACACAGAACCAAAAGTACTCACACTGGGCTGTAGAATGGCCACAAGCGAAAAGGTACTTAGAAAATGAGGACGAGAACGTGAGAAGTAAATTGAAAGTTTAAAATGGTGTTCTCTTAAGAGTCTTTGGATGTAATTTACCATGGCACATCTAAAGCAATGCTTTGGATAATAGCTCTTGACCCTCAACACTGTGTGTTGAGGTGTTTGCGTGTCAGAGAGCGCTTGTAACTGAGAAGGAGAGATTCCAACAAGCCATTGTTGAGTTTCCCTCTTCACAATGGCAGGATGTACCGAAAACATTGGTCTTGTCTTCCCCCACCTGTGGCGATGGTGGACCTGTCCGCAGGGTCAGGGAGTAGGAATAAAAGACACAACGGCCTCTGACCCACTAGCAGAGGGCATAGCCTTTAGTAGAGCATAGACCCACAGAGGATAGGGGCATTGATTCACAACAACACAACCCCCGACAAGAATGTATGTTGGCATACCCTCAACTGCGAATCGAATTGGATTAATGTTTGACACGCAGTCATTACTGATTTGGGGAGGAAGGGGTGAATGCCTCTATTCTAAAGCAAATGGCTTTCAAGCTGTTATGGCATCGCTGTGCATAGGTAAAGATTTAGCTCTAACCTGCATACATTCTAAATAGATTTGTATTCTCAGTTTTGCCCTCTTTATTCAAATTGACTCTGTCGATGCGTTCACATGTAATAGAATAATTCAAATAAACTCAAATAGCTTTGGCCAATGTGCAGGCCTATACATTTGATCACCTACCTTCAGACAAATACTATACTATAAGCGTGCTGGGTGCAGACAAACCAGAAACTGTCAAATGGTTAATATTTGCATGTGGCATTCTTTCTCTCCATTCCACTGACAGTAATGTGGACTCACCTGTATTGTTACGATGCTTTGCCAAAACCCACTGCATCGGCTTCGTTTGCTCTCCCATCCTATGGTTCTCCGTCTCTCAAGCTCCCTCAGCCCGACACCAACCGGCAACCGGTGAAGGGAGGAACCCTTGTAAAATCCTGAGGCAACAATGTTACCGAGCACACGTTCTCCTCCAGCCGCTGAACATCAAAGACCAGTATCCAAAAATCAGCTTTAGAGAATGAAGAAACGGGCGAAGATTTTTGTGAATACCATCACAGTAAGATCACGCGCCACTATAGTGTGATGAGGGTTTGATTTTATGATAATTAATGCAACACGTCGTTGATTTGTTGTGGCAATTTGCGTTATGTCTCTCCTCTTCACAGTCGTACCACAGAGTTCGTCCGTGGGCAACTATTTTTCCCTCTAGGAGTCAGTCGGGTAACAGAAACCCCTATAGGCATAAATTAAAAGCGATGTTGCAACCTACCGGACAAGTTCCAAATCAATTCAGACTGAAGGCAAGGCAGCAGTTCCAGAAATTGGCTATTGTAAGCCCACCCACCCCCTGTTGCATTTTTTTTTCTCCCAGTACAGATACGTCGTTTCTATTCCCATTCCCATTCCCATTCCCTATTTCGCAGCTGCGGATCAGACGTCGAATCACCTTCGGATCACCACTACGTGATTTACGTACAATATTCACGTCATCTGTCGCTCCACTCTACAGTATGGTCAATACTATCCGCGTTGTTAACGCAGGCTTTCACGAGCTTATGTATGGCAGAAACCTCTGGGATAAGTAAAAGTGCGCGACTAGTGGTTTAAGAATATCAAGGAATCTCCGAAACAGCCTGGGCGTGGAACAAGCGTCATTTCCTGAGCTTCCTAAATGTTTAATTAGATGGGTGTGTGTCGCAAGCAGCAATTTAATGCCATCAATATTATTATGCCTATTCACATATATTAACTATGATCCAACTATTTTTTAAAACACTAACCGTAATGAGTGGCTTAATGTTATGCACTGTTGCAGTCCCCCTGGCAATGCCCAGAGGAACATGTCAAAATGCTAATGAAAATGGAATTATTGCATTTTCATTTAGCTCCATTTAGCTTAGCACACATACATATGTGGACAATATGCTGGTGTGGAAATATGATAATGCTATTGTGGATTTACATTAAAATTTTCAAGTTTACATTATAATTTTAATAAAGTCCCTCATATGCTTCATACCTCCATAAAGTACTTCCAGTCTTACATAAAAAATAGGGTGTCTCCATTGCCAAGACCTCTGCAGTGACCTTAGAGCTTGGGGTAATTTGGAAGACATAACTAATTGTCAAAATAAATGTAAAGCTGCCAACAGTGGTAAATATAAGACAACCTCATTAATGTTTTATTTGATGGTTTGTCCATTCAAATACTTTGTGATAGTAGCCTACAAATTATTGCCTCTGGTAAGTCCTCTGTTGATTGACAAACCATTTTGACACAAATATTTTCAGATCATGGTCAATTCATGACACACTTAGCTTTGTAAAATCCTGGCATAGTAACAATTATTATTTTATTAACATGATTTGTTATTGGTATTTTAATAAGTCAAGTTTCAGATACAAGCTACCACGTGTTCAGCTACCACAAATACAGTATGAGTTGACTTGTGCATTAGTACAATGTGCCTCTGTTCTGTTCTTCAGGTACTGCCTTTTCTTGAATAAATTAGGTTGTTGAATAAATTAGGTTGAAAGTTGTGCATAGAACCCTAAAAGAAATGCCCATCTAATTCTAACAAATACTGGTACACACAAACCATACGTTTTACCGAAATGGCGAGACAAATAGGAATGGTAAAACTTGATGAATTAATAATAGTGCACAATAATATGAATAATACTACAATTATAACAACTACAATAACATGTGAAAATTCATATCTAAAGCATCAAAGGTACAAAACATAACCACCCCCTCTGCACACAGACCACATGGTATGTCCCATTCCCTCTCCTCCTCCTTCCCTCCCTCCTGCCTCTGTTTTCCCTGAGTCCTCCATCTCTGCTCTCTTTCCTCTGCCTGTCTCAAGGAGGTTACTGAGCTTCAGCTGACAGCCTTGACGTAGCATCTTTATCTCTCCAATATTATCTCTATCTACAAGACTGCAGGAAAGGCAACAACGGAAGCTTGAAGGTATGCGCGAGTCCCTTTTCCTGTTCCCTGTAATTCAGCATTAGCATTAGGTAACATTTTTCTTCATGGCCTGTGCAGCCTGCATTCCTCATATCCCTAACTAGCTTCCATGTTTTTATCCTCTCATATGATGCTTTCAGCTATGGCTCTTTCTTCACTTTCCTTTTTTTTTACCATTCCCCTCTCAGCCTTTCACTGCATTTAAATCTCCACACTGAAGTGCTCTGTCCTTATTTTCCGGCTCCCCTCCATCTTGTCCTCCATTTATAGTACACATGACTCATGCCATTTTTCCACCATAAAGAGAGGGGGTGGGTTGTGAAAAATGCACTCAGAGTAAAAAGTGGTCAAAGATACTGTGATGACTAACGTCTACCCGTGCAGAAGGACATGGAGCTGCTCTGCTTTGTGCACAGGGCTGTTCCATAACTGCAGCATATACTGTACTTGCGCCCACCCTCCTCATTATAGAACTAGCACATTTTCCCACGAAGGTCCTTGACACAGGAAGCGGGTCTTCACAGGCATTGTATGCGATGGGTAGTTTATTTTCCAGCTGCTCTCAAAAGCACAAAACAAGCTTCCATTCATCAGAGGAACATTGATGTTCAATATCTCAAGGTCACTTACTAAATGCAGCAATTTGCTTGAGGTTCCGCTGTGTCATGTTAAAAGGCAATGGGAGTTGGCAGTGTTTTATTATGGGTATTTAGCTCTTCATGCCTGTGTGACCAGCAAACAGCAGATAATCAGCAAAGGAATCCTCTAATCCCAGGTGATACTCATGTGTCCCTGTCTGATGTTTGTCCTTAGTGAAGCGGTAGAGTGCAGCACCACACTGACAGAAACACTGCTGACCAGACCACACCTCAGTTCCTGAGTCACCTATGGAAGCCAAGGCCAAAAGTGGGGCGCCAGCGCCCAAAGCAGCCTCCAAAACAGACAAGAAAGAGCCAGCTGCCCCTCGAAAGGTTGACCCAGCCCCTGCAGCAGACCCAGCCCCAGCGGCCCCTGAGGCTGAGAACCCCCCACCCCAGGATGGGGCTCCAGAGGCGGAAGCGGCACCTGAGACTGAGGAGGCGGCGAGCTGCTGCACAGACTCCCTGGAACACCTGAAGCCCTTCCTCATCGGTGGAGCTGTCATCGCAGCAGGCGCCATCCTCCTGGGAGTGTTGCTATCGGCCAGGAGAAATTAAAATATGAGGCTCTTTATTGGCTGATGGTGTTAGCTGGTCAGTTGCTGATTGTTTCATAGACTATCATGCAGTTGGTAAAGATGGAGAATGGGGAGCTATTGCTGCTTATGTTTCTTGACTTAAGTTTGACTTTGCTCGTAGTAAATTTAACCGCTGAACATATGGATAAAGCTTATCTGGGAGACATCGCCAATGTGCCCATGCATGAATTTGCCCCACCCCTATGATTGCACCTGCTCACCAATCTAAAGACAAGGCCACAACACACAGTCAACATAACCTTACATTGTCCTACACAACTGCACATAAAAAGGCTGACATAGACATCTGTGTGTGTTTGGGTCTACACACTTTGTCATTTTTCAAAACTGACTTTACTGAACCTCCTGTCAAAATGTATTTTCAGATCAAATCTGAGTTTACACAAAGCTAGAGCCTACAGTACCCTATTATACTGTATGCAAATTTCTACAAAGTTCTTCAAAGTTCAAATAAGACCCCTTGAGATGTGTGGTATAAGGTTATCGGTTTCATGTTGGTTCCTTCTGTGGATATGGGGTTCATCTGTCCGGACAGTTGTTCAAGCAAATACTGCAAAGTAACAATATCTTAGCATTTCGTAGCCAAATAATGTAATACATCTACAAGACATAATAGCAGTTATAAATTTGAATTATTTAAGGATATTTTTATGGAACATAACAATATAAGACCACATAAACATTTTGGAGTTGCCAAAAAACATAATGTGTGGCACCAGAATAGGAAAGTGACACATGCTCCTTTTGTTTACACTGCGATCCCCTGGTGTGTCTATTGTAAAGTAAGATTTTGTTAAATTTGTTTATAAGCAAATAAAATGTATCCGTTTTAGCTCACGATACAACTGAGGTTCCAATAGAGTAGAAATTAATAAATAATTGAATACCATATTATTCAAAAGCAAACATGTTTGCTTGCACAAACTTGCACACATTTCAATTGTGTACCTTTGACATTCACCATTCATTATTTGCTAATGATATTAATGCAAAAACACCAACCATAAAAAACAAACTGCTTCTGCATTTACATTCAACAGTCAACCCTAAATATAAAAAATGATAATAAGTTCTAATTTTATGATATAGCACTTTATTTGTTTGCGACGGGAAAGAGTAATGCTAATTTTTCAAATCAGATGTTTGGCCATTCCGATTTTGTATTTCTTGTTGAAAAGTAGCTTCAACATCCAAATCTACCCAAGGCCGATGGTATTTACTGCCATGAAAACAGGCTTTTAATTCCCAGAGTATATTTTCTTTGCCAAACCAGCAAAAATGTATCAATTCCCATAGTACTTAAACATCTTTCACAGCACCTGCAATAATACATTTCCCAAATCGCACTTTAGCAACACAAAGCACTGAACAAAATATCTTTAGTTTACTTTATATGTTTAAGAGCGTATAAATGCAATAATTACAGTAGAACTTCTCATTATAGCACGTTTGGTAATTCTGTAGCAATTCAAATTGATGACAACGATAAAAGGAAAAAGATTAAAGTTGATGATATTCTTTATATATCCCTGTCACTTTTTTCATGTTGTGTACTCCCTTCCCTGCTCCCTAAGCTCCAAACTATAATTCAAACTAGCTGTAATGGTTTCCTTGTGACTTGAATCTGACCTTTATTAAAGGCAATGAACTAGAATACACCAGAGTATGTTGTTTCTCTGGGGCTTATGTGGGATGCTAGTTTTCTGTTGCACTTTTGACTGATTTTATCTTTATGAACCTCAAATATGTTTTGCATTCATTCTCATCTCCATTTATTTCCATCAGATTCTGTTTCTATGTAATCATAAATGAAGAACTTTATAAAACATTATAAACCCACGTAATAACATTTTATTAGTGAATATACAAATGCATCCTATTTATCCCATTGGGCCATTGTATATGCCGTTGATACGTATATGTACAACTGTTAATATTTCGACATTGCTCAGTCAATTTACATCTCAAATTGACAATAATTTACAATTTGAAAAGGACTCACACATGACTTTCAGAAAAAAAACACCTTTACATAATGATCATCCAGATGTGAGATCCTGGATTAGTTCAGACGAGCAGAAAGGGTAACCTTTAATCTCATGCCATGTAATAATGTAGTAAACAACTGATTCATTAAAAAATACAAACACGAAAAACATTATGAGGTAAATACAATGTGCAGGGTGAAATACTTTTAGAAAAAATAATAACGTGTTTGTGATAATGCCGACCTACTCAAAAATCCAAACGTGTTACATCAAAAAAGTTCCCCCCTCGTGCGTGTGTTGAAAATGTTGCTAGTACTAAGGCATGACTAGCAAGCGACACCGCACAAATTATTGTTACGTTGTTTTATCTACATATTTTTATTAACGGTAAGTGGTGTTTTTGTAAATGCGCCATATTTCCGTGTTTTGTATCGCTATAACGTTACTTGGTTTATCAAGTTTGATAGGAAATAATATTTAGAAGGCAAACGTCAAAATAGTAACGTGAGCTAACGTAGCATTTGCTAGCTAGTTTACGTTAGCCAAATAAGGTAGCTACCACCAGGCAATGTGCCATTGAATTGTTGACATGAGCACATAGCAGAACTGGTGATGCGTGGTTCAACTTCTCTAAATTACTTTCTTATTGAAGGCATCTCGAGTACTACAATGATTATTCCAGTGCGCTGCTTCACGTGTGGAAAGATAGTTGGAAATAAGTGGGAGGCATATCTTGGTTTACTACAAGCAGAGTACACTGAGGGGTGAGTTGTTTAATATTATGTATATCTGCGTTATAATCCTATTGTACATTGTTAGATTATCTTTATACCCATAACACTTCCCTAATTTTTATCGTTTTAGAGATGCACTTGATGCTCTTGGTCTAAAAAGGTACTGCTGTCGAAGGATGCTCCTGGCTCATGTGGACCTCATCGAGAAACTGTTGAATTATGCGCCATTGGAAAAGTAATCACAATTGTATCCTATACCCTTATTTCATGAAAATGGCCCGGCTGACTACTCGATTGGCGTGCCAGTATGCACCCACGATGGAGATATTTGCATCTTGTTTGATTTAATTATCTTATTTGTTCACTGTTTTGTTTTCTAATAAAATGTTGTAAAAAAGATGAATTCTTGATTTGGTATAGCCTAATGCTCTATAAAAATATTAATGCAATAGTATTAAACTGTGTGATACATAAATGTGCTTTAGAAGCAAGCAATGCTTCCATTGCTCCCACATTTGTGTATCCGATTAGAGTGGAGTTCCGCACTGTGAAACTTGCGCCAATTGTCAACGTTAAAAGTGGCGTATAGACACAGAGCGCAACGCGTCATCAGAAGGAAGACCACGCCTCCCGTGGGGGAAAACAATCCGCGAAGTTGAATGGGAGTCAATGGGAAATTGGTGGACACCGCGTCTTTAAAGATCTTTAACAGAAAATGTCAACAACAGCTTACTTTAGTACACTTCTGCCCGAAGAAAGGGCTAGATATATATA
>JAVQIZ010093366.1:0-12872 GCA_036023535.2 Galaxias brevipinnis | reverse complement strand
GCATATTAATGCAGCTATCCCACCTCCATAATCTGCAAACATATCATTAATCATAATATTGAAAAGGATTGGGCTTACAACATTCCCTCGTGGGGCGCCGTTATCCACGATATACTCTTCAGGTCCTTCAGATCCCACTTTACCGTTAAATGTTCTCTTCATTACTTATTTTGACTAATGTGTCTAATGAAGATCTAAGGGGAACCTGGCAGCACATATATCCTGTGTGAGGTGTAGCTGCCTGCAGGGGGAATCTGGCAGCTGACACTGGTCTGGGGATGGAAACCCCCACAGCTCTGGATTACTTACCCACACATTTACTAAGACACGGTGCATAGGGGTCTTTGGGTTTGGAAACGATTACTCTAGTGATATACATAATAACTTCTGCAAAATGGTATAAGACCATCTACAGGGCAAATCTTCAATTTTAAAACCAATGTGCAGTCTTATTTTTATAGAATGAGAATATGAATGAATTTACATCTGTTTTATTTTGAGCAGTAACAATACATTTTTAAATACAATGGATGTGTATATGAATACAATACAATCTGTAAAAGAAAATTCAACTTCAGATTTCAATAACAGCATATAGTTTTACAGTATGTGTATGTTATAACCATAATACCATTAAAAAAGCATAAGGAACCAATTTTCGAAACAAGGCTGGTAGCCCTTAAATTATGCACGACCAAATTGTTCATCAGAAAGCCTTCATGTTTGATGTCTGGTGGTGGCAGGCACTGCTAAGGGTGGCACACAGTTGGAGCGCATCATTGTCTTGCTGTGGAGTGTCCAGACTGTGTGTGTTTTGCAGCTCGGCACTATGAACAAGTTGAAACAGCTTGGCAGTCATCTTTGGGAGTCATTTAGTACGTTCGTTTTGGATATTTTTGCATGAATACACAAAGTGCCATGATTCATCAGACTCAAATTAGCCACTCATTTTAGTCCTGGATCTTTGACCTTTTTGGAGTTAAATCTACCGATCTAGCATGCATCTCACCGGTAGATAATCAGGTCCAGAATAGACCCTCAGCTCTATTTCCATCAGGAGTCCATATCATCTGTCTATCAACTCATTTGCTCACCAGCACACACCATTCTCACAGCATTACCCCGTCCCTTCTACCTTCCTTCCCCGTACTAAACCTCACCCGTGGGATTGTCATTTTCCACTATTAAAACTCCAACTTTTGAATTGTCTGTGTCCGTACAGCCTTTATGGTCAACTATTAAGTTGTTGGTTGCACCATGATTTTGATCCAACATATCAACCAGCCAACTCAGCTCCTATTGACATATTAGCTCATGTCAGAGCTGCGAGAAAATACAAAATCACATACATGCACTCCCAACAAAACAAAAGTCACACACCAACAGACACACACACACACACACACACACACACACACACATACTGAAGCTCAGGGTCCTCCCTCCCCCTGAAGTCTTTTAATAGACCTGCCTGGACTTACAGTTGCAGCTGCCTGTGAGTGTCTGCCCCCTCCGTGCCCCCCACCCCTCTCTCCACCCTGTCTCTGTCTTACTCTTATTGCCTCCTCTCAATCTTTCCCTCCTCTTCCATTCTCTCTCTCCTAAATGCTCTAGTCTTCCTTCTCCTCTCTTAACACCTCTACTCCGTCTTTTCTTCTTTACCCAACTTTTCTGTTTTTCCGCACCTTTATCTTTATCTACATCCACACAAACTTCAAACCTCCAGCTAGGCTCATCTCTTGTCATGGCCGACAAAAAGCCAGTAACGGCCGGCGGTCGTTTATCTGCACGCCGAAAAGAGAGGAAGGAAGCAGAAATTAAGGAGATGAAGAAAGAGGAGAAGGCCCCTGAAGCGGGCGAGAAGGCGGTGGCAAACGGAGCCGGTCCAGTCCCAAAGGACGGGGCCCCTGTGAACGGGGCCACAGTCAACGTGGCCACAGTCAACGGGGCCCCTGCCAACGTGGCCAACGGGGCCAACGGAAAGGAGGCTAGCGAGGAGGACCAGGTGGAGCCCATGGAACTGCCCCCGTTTGAAATCATCACAGGGTAGGTGGCACACAGGGATAGAGGGGGTTCTCCCTGGCTATACTTTGGTACACAGGCTTTAAACTAGAACGATATGAGACGTGTCAATTGCGTATGAAACATTCCTCCAGTAGTAGCAGTATGTATTATTTTAATTCCAGAATTTATATAAGATTATATGTTTGTATAGTAATAACATCAATACATACAGGCAGACATAAGGAGAGGTGTATCATTATAGTACAAGTCGTAGATGGGGTCAACTTTATCTACATACTAGTGAAGCTTTTAGTGGGGTTGGAAGTGCAGGTCACTGCTGCATGGTCATATACTGTATATTGCTGGTCATATACAGTATATTGCTGTGCTGTTGCCAATAATTGTATGTATTGTTTAATAATGAATTTGGTAACTTTGCTTTAATAGTTATATGCACAATTAATTAATAATATTATAATTGCGCAAGTGATTGAAGCTAAATCTGTGCTATACAATGATCTGGTAGTTCAGTCCGGTTGGCAGTGCACCAGAGTTCTGTTAAATTCTTCTGGACTCATCAAAATTGAGTAACATGTTGCGTTAGATTCATAAAAGATAAGTATTTCAGTAACTCATACCCACAATCCCATTTCACAAAATACCTTGTTAAACCTTAACCATATATATCTACTTATTAAGTTTAAATCAGAAATAAAGCAGAATCCCAATCATTCTAAGCTGGTGGAATCTTTGATTTTATAGTGACAATCAGCCTCCCCACCAGGCTGCAATATGCGGCTGTCTGCCATAGGCCTAGTTTTGAAACTTGCAACGTCATTAGTTTGTGGCGAGTGTTTGAGTTTTGCTGAAGGTCAGTGCTCTGTGGTGATAGATCTGGGCTCTCACTTATGCTAGTCCTATCATGGCCCGTGGCTGTACACTAGATGGGGAGAACACCCACCTGTTCCGTTTTGATCCAACTGCATCTGGTGGGATGACGGGTCCTCAGTGTGTGTTTGCTCAACAGACAGCCACAGTGGGGAGACATCCTTACACCTGTATATGCTGCATGTTTCTCATCACAAACTTAGACATGTCTGTGAGGCACATTCATGTGTATCAAGACAAGACAAACATCCTGCCGTTTTTTTCCAGGACCAGTGATAAGAGGCCCCTCTGGTGCTGCGTTTCTATTGCTGACCTTAATACTGTATGGAAGGAGTAATTTCATCCAGGGTTTTTTAATTACCACGTGGACAGAACTGGCACATTACACAACCTGTTTGTAAAGTAATTCATATTATGGTTTGCCAAAGGTGAGGGACACAATGATGAATGCACAGAGGACAGAAGAGATAATAGGACCTTAAAATTACATTATGTTCACCCATACTGACTGATGAAAGAGCTATGAGGAAATAAAAGCTATCTTTTATAATATTATGAGCAAACGAAGGCACTTAACGTAAATTCAAATTACTATTTTGGGGACATTATTTTAGTCAGGTTTACAGCAAGATTCAGTTATTTTAATTAAAAGAGACATAGATATAAGAGCAATTGATCTGCAAGTAAGTTGGATAATAACAAAACAACAAAGTCCCAGCTCTAGTTGATGGCAAAGTATGTCACAGACTTGGTAAACTTAAAATACAGAGCTGGAATTCCATGGAAGGTGTGGCTGATGGCCTAAATTTAGCCCATGTTCTTCTGTGGGGATGACCTATTCCTTTGCTAGCACTGCATCCTAGGCCTTTCCCCCTGCGCGGCTCCTGTTAGCTCTCCCGCTAAGACAATCAAGACCGGTGCAAGGCCTTGTGGTTATTAAGAACTATGAAAACATATTGTAGATTTTTTTGTTACTGTATGTTTTCAAAAGAGAGCCAAATCTTAATTTGTGTGATGAGAGAAAGATATGCATTTCAAGTTATATAACACTACAATTTATCTACTCAATTTCTAATGTGTACCATGATGCAACAAAAGCAAGAGTTCATATTTCAAGCGTAAATTGTCAATTCTTGAATTCTTGAGTATTGAAGAATGAAAAGAATGAATTACCATTGTGTTATGCTGGTTCCCTAAAGTTTCCTGGCACAGAAACAATGCAAAAATATAGAAAACAAATATGAAGGCGCCTGACAGGGCTGCCTACTAATCCCCATGTGCTTTTTCACCTACACAGGGACCGCATCGACCAGTTCTTCTTCAAATTCCAGTTCAAGAACGTGGAATACTCATCTGGCCGTAATAAGACCTTCCTGTGCTATCTGGTGGCCCAGGGGGATTCTGTGGATGGCCTTCTGAGGGGCTACCTGGAGGACGAGCATTCAGGAGCCCACGCCGAGGAGGCCTTCTTCCTGCAGACTCTCCCTTACAATGACCCCGCACTCAAATGCACCGTCACCTGGTAAGCATCACAGTTAGTCACACCTGTACAAATGTCTTTCTCCCCGAATTGTCACAAAAAAAGACAGTTATAAATAAGAGTCTTTGCTCCATCTCCGAGTAACCTGTCACCCGTGTCCGATTCCAGTATGCACCTATTCAAAGTCCATACCATTTAGTCCCAGGTGCCCAAACAAGTAGTTTGTGTTCTCTCTTCCCAGGTATGTCTCCTCCAGCCCATGTGCAGCCTGCTCTGCAAAGCTAGTGGAGGTTCTTAAGGCTAGGAAGAACATGAAACTAAACATATTTGCGTCCAGGCTCTTTGAGTGGGAGGAACCAGAGATCCAGGACGGCCTGAGGGCTCTGGCTGCGGCTGGCTGTAAACTGAGGGTCATGAAGCCGCTTGACTTCAACTACGTGTGGGACACGTTTGTGGAAAACGAAGAACTACCTTTCACCCCCTGGGAGGATTGCAAAGAAAACTATGAGTACTACCAGGAGAAACTAGCCGACCTTCTACAGTGACACCAGTAAGTGGAATGAACTGACCTTCTGGGGCTTGAAAAACCAAGACAAACTCCCATTTCAATGGAACCATAAATACACTAGAGCCACCAGAGAGACATTATCAATTAGGATATAAGTAATTAATTCTTCAAAGGAATTTGCTTTACTCTGAAAAAAGCAACACAATTCAGAGAACCTAGCCATGTAACAGATATGTATAATGCATGAGCCAGAGCAATAACACTAATGAGTATTGACGCCATGCAAAAAACCAACAGTTACTGGCATTGTTAGCGCTGTAATTCTGAAGCGACAAAATGCCAGAATAAACAGTTGCCAAATGGCAGAATCAGAAGGGAAGGGAACCGTTGGAGGGCAGTGAGGAAGCTGCATGGGGAAAGGATGGGGGTGGAGGATAGGGGTAATGGATAGGGGTAATTAGGATGATAGGGGAGGCAGAGAATGGATGCATGAGGAGTCCGAGATGATCGAAGGGAGGAACTGCAAATCAGCTGGCCCAGGCTTTCAAACAGGCATTTAGCATAGTATAATTTATCCATCTGAATCAGAACCAGCCAAGCAGAGATTCAAATAAAGCTTGATTGGATTGTTTGGACTGCGGTCTCCGGTGTAATAAAAATGCCGGTTTAAGTTCCAGTCGAGGTTTCCATGAGAACCCAAACCATTATAGAGAAGCCCTATTATTATGGTGCAATCTGATGGCTAAATATTGGGAATCCAATCAAGTCTGAAGTTTAGGAATTTTAATGTGTTATAAAAGAGGGCCTACCCAAACAACCTCTCTCTCCCTCCCTCCCTCCCTCCCTCTCTCTGTCTCTCTCTCTCTCTCTCTGGACACAGGTATGCAGTCGTCCTGTGTCACCTGTCATGGCGTCACCACCTCAACGGCCATGATAGGACATGATTCAGACAGTCCCACAGCAGCTGGTTAACGTGCAAGCTATAGAGAGAAGAATGCCGTTTTCTAGAGGTGTTTGTATGTCTGTACGTCAAGCTTGCTCTATGTATCGGTTTGGAGAGAGCTTCACATCACCACCCCCTCCATCCGGCACCATGTCCCAGCCTCAACCATCCATTTTGAGGTGGTCCTGAGCCTGTTTTTGGAAGATTGCGTCAACATCCATATACTGTAAAATATCTCTTCAACAGTGTACATGAACTGTATGTCCTGTTTAAAGAAATTGTTAAATGTTTTGGAAGTTTACCTTTATTTTCATAGCGCCTAAAGTTGTCCAGACATGGGAAAACCTAATTACTCATAAACCGTCCAACAGGATGCACAATCAGCCTCAAAATAAAATAAAAAAAATAAATAAGATAAAAAATAAGCCGGACAACTCTGAGAGACAAGGAAATGAGGTAAAAGCATCCAAAAATACTTATTCCTTTAGTTAAATAAACTGCACTATTGTTCTTTGTGTGACTTAGATTGTACAATTACAAAGGAAGAAAAAACATAAAAGCATCGATAGAAGAGATAAAATCAAGGGCTTATTGTGGTGAAACACAGCAAACAAACATTGGTTTGCATTTGATTATGTATGCATTTATGCATACGTAACAATCACGGATGTAAGATACATTCAATATTTGTTTTACACATTTTGTTTAAAGAGTTGAGTGTATGATGGAGAAGCTATTTTGTACTGGATGACTGAATTTAAATTGCAAACTCACAGTATTTAAATGATTAATTAGAATTACTGTACATTTTTACAACATATTATCTACATATAATTTATGAGGTGTAATATAAAGTATGCAAGTCTTACACGGGAGAAAGTGGTGACACAGCTAACTAATATACTTCAATAATCTCACTAATCAGTATAAAAGCATCATATATTACATATTTTATTACATGCTACAGCTTTGCACAAGCATTGCAGATAATCTAATAAAAAATAAAGACAGCATAAATGTCACTCCACTAGTTTTCAATTTGTTGCTTGACTTAACCAATGGCCAACATAAAACCAGCCAGTATCATTACAGTAAACGTTGCTCAAGCCGTATCCTGTGAAGTCGAGCTAAGCGTTGTTTTTCACCAAGAATCTTTTGCACTCCAAAACAACTTTTATATTCATGAACAAATAAGTAGGTAATAGACCTACTTAGTAGAGAAAGAATGAACTGAGTTTAAGTGACAAACTAGCACTCACCTCTATTCATAGATCAGGGTGCTCCTATCTATAGACTGTGGAATGTTCATGAGATGATAACAGCTCACTGAGGACACAGACTGGCTGCTTGAACGTACCAGTAGTCATGGCTAGTGAGAGCTTTATTTTTGTTTATCTCGTGTTTGTGAATGCATATGTTTTCATAATTGTATTTGTTTTCAGAATAGTTGCAATAGTTAACAGAGCCTTCATGTATTGGGACTTAATGATTAACGGTATCCACAGCTGTTAAGGAAAAAATATGTTTTTATTAGATTACATCACTGGTTCACACTGTGCTTGCCATACTTTCCAAATTACATGCAAAGCTTGATGTGGGCGTGCCATGAATACTGAACAATAATTAAATAGTAATTTCAATTTCACTGAAAATACAACATGCAATACTGTGTCTGTGTCGACTGTATAAATAGATTGGTAAATTCATTTAATGTAATAAGGTTCCTGTTTCGCCCATCAGCAGAATGAAATCCCTTTCAGGATTTGAAGAGAACTGTTAACCTTCTGTCTGCTTTATTTCAAACAGGAGCATTCTCTGTAGGAACCAGGGAGATGGACAAGAAAAAGATTCCATTTACACAGAACTTTAAGATCATTAATTGTATCAAGAGATGACTTGTCAGCCATGTTCACAGCGACACTGACAAGCTGCAAGCTGCAGTAATCCCCCCTTTTCCCTTTTAACTAAGGGCACACGAAGAGCACAGGATTCAGTGGTATACTACCGCAGAGTGTCTAACACATAGCAGACATTTTGTGACTTTCATGAGACTAGCCAAGGCTGTGACGAGACTTAAGCAGTGGTGAGTGTCTGAGTGCATTTCTAAGATGGATGTGTTTGTATGTACAGCATGTGGCCGTCAGGCTAGCGCTCCCTGTCAGACAGACCAGTGAGCTGAGGGCTGAAGAAGTCTCTCAGCAGGTTCTCCATTGCCACCTGCTGTTGGCTGTCTGACCTGGCAGGCTGGGCCGCTTCGGCGCTGCTCGGGAGTAGAGCTGGGCTGAGACCCAGGTTTAGGGGCAGGAGCAAGGAGCGTGTCTGGGCCGTGTGGAGCCCCTCCATGGCGCTAGAGAGCCAGATGAGTCTCTTTAGGCTCTGGATGGACCGGCCGCGGTCGTGCATCAGCTGGTGCTCTGTCACCGCTCGACGCCTGGACACAAGGCAGGGCGGTATAGCAGGATGGGCAGGGTTTAGATTGGTTTGGACAGAATGGCACATATTAAAGAGTTTAGAGGGCTCCCTCCCAGATATTCACACGCCATCTAGTAACAGCCTTACCTTTCATTATCCTGACACTGGGCGAAGGTGAGAACAACCAGAGCTATGACAGCCAGCCACTGCACAAGCTTGTAGGGCACCAGCATTTTCTGTGTCACACCCAAACAAGACAACTACATATTTAAAGTGTCCTTGGAAAGGATTTGCCAAATTAACAAATCGCTGATGATTCTGGGTCTGACAAACAAGTATAAACTAAATAGAAATATAGAATTTTTTGTCAAAAGATAAATGTGAGTCAAACAGTTTTTACTCCAAGATTCAAATGGAAATTCAAAACATAGTTTAGAAGATTATAAAAGCATGAAACTTTAAAAAAATTAAATAGGCCCTTTTACGAGCCGGAGAAATGGACAACAAAATTCCATCTTCATACACCCACATACACTTTATATAATTATTTTAGTCTGCACAGTTCTAATATCGAGAGATGGCCTGTCAACCATATTTCAGGTACCTATCAATTAACGTTTCTGAATTCCTAAGTACATTATTACAATTAATACTTTTCAACTCCCCCACAAAAAGTTATGTGCTGCCAGTCTTAAACTTCATTTTTAAAAAGTAGCGTTATAAAAGTATGAGATACTCACATAGTCCCTGTCCCTGACACTGCAGCTCCTTAAACGTCTCCTTTGACTTCTGGACACTTAACCTCACATCAGTCCAATACAAGGCTTTTTATACCTCTTTGAAACACACGCACACACACACACAGCCTTTTGTTCTTTATTAAACACACCCACAGGATGACTGTCAAAAGTGACAGAATTCAGTAGAGGTCCTTGATATGCTAATGGCTCAACTACGTCAATCCTACCCTCTGTGTCTTTTTGTTCACTTTTGACACCCAGGTAAGACGGTGAAGAGGAACTGCAGGGATCGTCAGATTATTGGAGAAAATATATTCGGATTCCTATGGGTTTTTCAAAAACCCATGATTGAGAGCGAAGGGGAAATCCATTTTCTGAGGAAACTGTTGGCATTGTCTGGTGCAATAGTAAGCATGGAAATTCAATTACGAAAGGATTATTTGTCAGCTTGATCAATCAATTGCTCCCCAAATATTTTGTGAGCATCTGACTACTAAGTGCTTTAACTGGGCTGACTCACTGGAAGGAGATAAAGCCCATTCCGTTCTCAGCTGTGTGAATCTCTGACACCCGGTTGTTTACATTAATTGTGCTGCGGACAAGGGTGGGGAATAAACAGGTCTACCGCACACTTAAGAACATAGCAATAACTAAATCACTTTAAGTACCTAGAATAGCAGCATAGACAAAAAATTCACATTAATAGTCTCGGCGGGTGTGATTTAGTACACATATTATGCCAAAAGAACGGTTGATTACGTTTGCACTTACTCAAATATATCTGTGGTAAAAATGGACGACTCCATATTAGAACTTCAATTCCAAGTCAACCCGTGGAAGGCAAGGAAAATATCTTAGTGGGTGGTTTAAGTGACAACGTTATTGAAAACACACACCCACACCCACACACACACACCATGTTTCTCTGTCTAGTTAAGATGCCTGTCCCCTGGAGCTGTTCAGTAGAGGTCGGTGACATTACAACTTCCTCGCTAATGAACCTGCAGCCACGCTGGAGTCTCCCTGTTGCCGTGGCGCTCAGAGAGTCACCGTTGGAAACGTTGTCGCCTTGACAACCCCTTCGGGGGACCAGGTTTCCCTTTGTGAGAAATGCAGCCGGGCGTTGGAGTCCGTGGGCGAGAGCGGGAGCGAGGCGGAACGATGGATACATTAAAAAAAGGCCTACATGAGGGATATATAAGGAACTGAAGGCGTCAGGAACAAACGAGTCAAAGAGAGATGTGGAGAAATGACTGAGGGTCGGCAGTGTGCATCCCCACTGATGCTGCATCTATCACCAGCTCCACATCCCCACTGATGCTGCATCTATCACCAGCTCCACATCTCCACTGATGGCCTCTGACCAGCAACCAAATCAAAGTGACTGCCATTGTATTCTCAGAACTCCGATTAATACTGTATATTATTACCAACATTTGTAAGATAACAATTAGAGTAGATGTTGTCCAGAGCAGTTGTTATGAGTACCAGTACATGGCTGTAGTTATAGACCTTAGTTTAAGGCCAAACTGTAGTTCCACACTCCATATAGAAAGTGTCCATTCGCCAAAGGGATCTTAAAAGGACCATAATGTAGGATTTGGAATATTTATTTGTCTAGCATTGTTTAAACAGTCAGAGGGATTGTACCAACAAAATTAAAATGTTAAATCTGTGCCTTGTGCATTTTCTCTAGTTCACCTCTGACACCTCTTAACTACCCTATTTTACAAGCTGTTCTGAATCACAGCCATTTGTGACGTAGAAATTTTAAGTCAACCTAATAGACCAATCACGGACTCATGCTTGTATAAATAAGGTCGAACTACTCCTGGCGCAGCCATGACAACAGCAGAATATTATAATCCCTAGCCAATAGCATAATTAAGCTAATGAATGTTAATGAGCAATGGGCTTAAACTCACGTTCACCACCGAAAACAGCATGTGAGTTGGAAGGGAAGAAAGAGGCACCATTAATACAATTAATGAATTAATAAAAACTATAATTTCTTTTAGTGTTCACATTTTTTTTTATGCGCTTCACAGACACTAAGTAACCACACAAAATGTATGATTGTCTACTGTATGGGCCCTTTAAAGGAAATAACATTTTTGGTCATTTTTATAGAATATGATTAGTTATAATGATGTTCATTAACTATATAGATATAAGGTAGTGAGAGGCGTATGAACAAAACTATAACTTTAATATTCTAGGAGCATGCACTGCTTGGTTCAGTTCTAGTGTTTCCCCTAGTGGTGGGATGGTCTCATCGCATGTCATAAGGGTCGGTAACTCAAGCTCTTGGGTACTTCAGATGCCAGAATTACCTAATTGCCTAATGAATTACCTAGGCCCATTTTCTGCATGCATTTCAGTGCGTGGGGAAACAGATGTTAGTGTTCTCTGAGGGCTTCTGATTCTTTCTACCATAGTAATCAGACTGAGCATGGAGTACAATTCATAATGACTTTACCCAGTTATTGATCTGTGCCTAATCATCACCTCTGGAATACCCATATCGTTGATATGCACTGACATGAAGTGAGAGGAATTCATTCAAACTGACATGAGCTAGAGACCATTTACTTTTTTTCCCCACTTTATCAACTGCCAACACCACCTCTTAGCAATGCAGAGGGGAATCGCTCTACCTGTGCAGTGGTTTCCAGCTTCCACTGGGGGTCCCTGTTGGACCAGCCACGCTCCCGTGGCTGCAGTCTTTGAACGTCTCAGAATTTGGAGTCAGTGAATGAAAGACTAAAACGCTTCAGTGAGTCCTGGGGTGAGGAGCAGAGGAAACCTAATGGCCAGCTCCAAGATAAAATGAAAAGGGCTTACAGGAGAGACAAGACAAGTGGAGAAATAATGAACGGACAAATGGTGAAGGTACGCCTGAGTAAGATAATTGTGCCACCCCACAAAGTATTTTGAATCTCTCTTTTCGAATTACAGTGCTTAGAGCAGACTATTCTATCTGTAAAGGATAGAAAGCTGAACAGTTCAGGATAATCCCAACGGGACGTTTCTTGACTGAATGTATTGCATTGCATACAGTGGGTGATGGTTAAATTTATTAGCCTTCTACATCAGTGTACTTTTCAGGCTGCCATTGTTTTTAAATACCTTGCATGTGTCTCATAGTCTCGTATCATACTTTCCAATAAAAAACGTTGCTTCTTGTCAGGCGTAGGTTTCACACAAACATGTCAAAGAAATAGATCCGCTAGACACGTTTATATTTCAAATCCCAATGGCTTTATTTATGTATATAGATTTGTATATATTTATATATATATTTATATAATAACTTTCACCTCAATTGCTTGATTATCTTTTTTTTTTTTTGTTCTGTTAAATTTAAACGACAGGACAGAAAGACCAAAGGCATTCCACATGATCATAGAATACAAAAGAGTAAAGAAAAGAAGCTTGGAGTGCACGCGCACACACACGTACATACATCGTACACGTTGTGTTGGTTAGTAGAAATAACTGAAAAGATGGGGAACGACTGCATCCACGGAGACAGGGACAAGCACACAGACAAAGAGAGTGAGTGAGTGAGTGTGTGTGTGTGTGAGTGTGCACGTGTGTGTTAGAGAGTGTCTAGTAAGGAATCGAGATATTAAATAAACAACTGTGTCCTAATCCGAGAATTCTGTTGCATAGCTTGAAGCAAACAGGAGTGTCAGTTTGATAAAGCATTGTATTTACAAACGAGGGGCAGACCGGGAAGAGGACTTGAGTGAACGTGTTGTTTGCTGTAACTTCCATGTTTTGGGAGTGTATACCTACAAGGTGAGACTCACACAGTAAAAGCTCTGCATTAAGGGTTCCCCCCCCCCCCCCCCCCGGGCAGTTCTTCTGCCTTTATGGCCCCCTGCACCCAGG
>JAVQIZ010093340.1:0-87049 GCA_036023535.2 Galaxias brevipinnis | reverse complement strand
TGTCTGTGGGAGAATTAAAAAATGGCGGTTCAGATAAGTCCTTGAAGTCTCAATATTTAACGCTAAATTTGTCTGCCACCCTGCAGGATCTCCTGCAAAACTGTGACAAATTGCTTTATGGCACGACGGAGTGCATCACTAAATCAGTATGAAATGCCCATACTTGGGGTATAGTAGTTGATTATGCTAGCGATATGCAGTGACCACGAGCATTCTGCATGTCTTCTTTGCAACGGTTAGGGGAAATAATTACACTAAGCAAACGGAAGAGGTCGCCAAAATCATCTCCCGCAGATAAACTGTCTCTAGTAACTTTAATAGTACTTATAATACAATTACCTTTGCTCCGCCCTTCCATGTCCTCAGGATACTGACTGTTATAATCCCATCTGCGGGAAGGAGATTTAAACAAGAGCCCAGTCTCTAAGACCCTCCTACCTAACTGTTCGGATTTATCCTCTCTCTCTCTTCTGTCTCCCCCGTCTGTCTCTAACTCTGTCAGGTCAACAACTACACATTGGAGGAGGTGTCTCATGAGGAGGCAGTAGCCATACTGAAGAACACGTCGGACGTAGTCTATCTGAAGGTGGGGAAGCCCACCAGTGTTTACCTATCAGATCCCTATGGGCCACCTGATATCACTCACTGTGAGTCCCATCCTTTCTCTTTGTTTCCCCTCCGCTAGCAGGCAAGCAGGCTGTGTTAGGTGTTCCGGCTTTGGTACTGCAGAATGAAAGAGCTCGTGAGATATTCTAGGTTCTAGCTATTCTAACTGTAGAAAAATGTACCCGCATCATATTGGTAAAGCCGGGCTGGAAGCAAATGTATGATCATGTTTTGTGTAGTAGTACCTAGTAGTTGTGTAATTCAACCTTGTTGAATTGAATGTTGTGTTTAGGTATTAAGGTGCGCACTGAAATGCTCTGCATTTAAGTGTGTTGTAGCGTATTCAAACATGTGGAAATTGACCTATGAGCTGGCTAAAGCTTTTTTTTATACAACATGAATTATTCCTTTCCTCCTCAGCATTTTCTCCAGTAATGGAAAATCATATCTCTTCCCCCGGCAACAACGGCACTCTGGAGTACAAGTCCAGTCTTCCCCCTATCTCCCCTGGGAGGTACTCCCCCCTCCCTAAACACTTACTCGGGGAAGAGGACATAAACAGGTTGGATGGTTTTTCCTTCTTACGGTAATTACCTCCCTTCCAACCAGATGCAAGTAGTGCCACAGGTAGAATCGTCGAACCCCATGTCGTGCCCTCCTCTCCCCATATCGTTGGTGTAAGAATTCAAAAGCAACTGGAATCTTGTCTGGAATTTGGACTTCTTTGCTTTAGCGAATTCAAAATGTCCCGCTGTTTATCCTCCTCCCCATCTTACCCTGTCCTTTCCTGTCCTGTGTAGCACCCTCTGTTTTGTGGTAGACTAGTATTTGTATGATGTTCTTTGGCTTCCTAAGTATCGCTATGATTTACTGTCTGTGTGTTGGAAACTCTTTGATTTTTCACATCCGCAGTTACCGATTTAATACGTTGTATAGTATTTTCGATAAGAGAATAAGAATGACTATCTAAACTATCTAAATCACATTGCAAGTGCTTCTAATTTGGTGTAATACATTTTGGGAATCAGACATGCAACACAAATTATGTTTGCTAATGAAGACAATGTATAGCTCACTTCATATTAAGTAATGTTTTGGTTTGATGGAGAACAACCTTTGAGATTTTCCCAAAATCAGCCTGTTTAACCATTTAGAGATAAATCCTTTAATGGGAATTGTCTCCCCTACTTAATTTTGTATAATATGTGCTGTGAACGCAGATGTCCTTCATGCTTGTTTAGGTTCATCAGGCTGCTTCTTTAACAGAGACAGGTTTAATTTTTTTGCGGGGCAGTTCATTTTTTAGAGTGGTGCTCAACATGAAATTCCGGATCAGCCCTCTCGATCACTCACAAGCACACACATTCTCTCTCGCTCTCTCTCTCTCTCTCTCGCATACACACGCACACTCTCCATCTCTCCCTCTGTGTCTCTCCCCTACTTGTTCAACTCTTATGCCCATTCCCAATGACAGCAGATCCCCTAAGTCCTCTTACTGGAGGAGTCGGTTGGGAGAACAGGAGTGTCCCCCCACTCTGTCACCTAATCCCTTAACAAGCTGCCGTAGGGTTAGCGAGGCAAGAAGTGCCTCTGAAAACGCAGAGAGGAAGTTTATCATCAGCTCGATGGAGAGATGAAGATGATTATTCATTTGTTTGAAGGAAGTGTATTCTGGGTATTGCCCTCCTGTCCATCGTCTTGATTCTAATTGGCTGTTTACGGCTACTTAATTTCCCCCGACGTGTGTCAGATTATGATTCGCATTGCGTTTGCAAAAGAGGGCATGGTCCCAGAGGCGGCAAGTCAATTGAACTTGTGCCAAGGTACATGAAGACTGACAGGGACAAACTTTGAGGCAATCTCATTTGGAAGATGGATGTCTAATGAATATAACATCAGCATTTGGTCTGTGTTTATTGTTTTACATTTTGCTCCACTTAGCCATCCTTTCAATTAATCCATTTTACCATTGCATAGTGAAATATAAGACACTGTAGTCGATGCATTGAATAAACGTCTTAATTTTAAATCATTTAAATTATGTAGATAAAAAGCTTTTTTGACAGGCTTAAAGTTCCGAGGGTGGACACCAAGTTAAGCTTTATTAAGTGTAGGATTAGTTGTCCATTCTCTTGGGCTAAGCGGTTTACGAACTGTTGGCCGAGGTTCACCTCTTTCACATTATCATTCGAACCTGAACTGTATTGTGTTGTAAGACGCCAATCTTTTTAGCTGATTGTTATTTCCAGGAGTGAGTGTGATTGTGAATACGTTACAAGTGCAGCAGTGCTCTGCATCATTAGCTCTAATGGTTGTCAGGTAATAGCAGATGATGATGCCATACATTTCCACTTGCTCTAATGCTCTAACAAAGCATTTTTTGTGAAAGTGATTTTGTGGTTTTGGTTGTGCAGTTTTTACAGTTATCCGTTCAGGACTAATGCATGAGCCTGGTTACTCATGAGACTGTCCTAAACCTTCAACATGTGTCTGTATTAGACCTAGAACGGGTCATGAATGTAATTGTATAGCACATTTCACACAGGAAGGCAATTCGATGTTCTTGTCATAGAGAGGCTAAGTCCTTATAGTAGATCAGGCTGTGTTTGGCTTCATCCAGCCTCCTCTCAGTGGCACTGCCATTCACCCTGACCTTGTCGTTTGGCCTCAGCTCAGCTGGCCATGAATCATTCAGCACAGAGAGCACAGCAAACCGTTAGGAGCCCTGCTGGCTCCCACTCGTTCATGGTCTACTTCGAAACACAACCTGGTCATTACTGGTGCTGACCGCAGCACAAGCGTAGCTCTGTTGAGTATGTCATGGTGACACATTCTAGCATAACATGGAACATGGATCGTTTTCCTAGCCGGGTAAGGAGACCTCTCTGCCGTTTCTGTTTTAGATCTTTTCGCTGCTGTGATTTTGAGCAATTTCAAAAGTGGGTGAACTTGGAACTTGAACCCGTTTGTCTTTGATCTCTGAGAAAGTCGCACCCTGACGTCAACACTTGAGTATTAATGACAGCGTTAAAGAGTGCTTTGTGAAGCCCCATGCACACTTCCTTCATCTCCCTTGTGCGCCAGACGTGCTCTTTCAAGTCAACCAATCCATCGTCTGGCTGACTCAGTCGCCCAAAATAGTGACGTCCGGTCACTCCCTTTGTGTGCCTACTTCGCACTGCGTGTCTTCCCCTCCGGTTTGTGTCTCCGTGAGTGAGGAGTGGGGTGGGGTGGGATATCTGTCATGATGAGAGAATATGGCCCCTAACGCCTGTCACTCTGTGTGAGCCTCCGCAGCTGACCGCACGCTCGACTGACTCAGATGATGCCATGATACTACACAGAAATATCATTAGCAAGTCCCCTTCAGGGGTCTGGCACAATACTGTTTATGCCAGATGAACCGGTGCAGTGCTCCAGGAGTCTTCAGCAACAGTCACTGCCACTGGTTTAAGGACATTAGCTGCACTACATCTGGAAGAGATTTTGTTGTGAAGTATGCAATCAAAATGTGTTCAGTGCGTAAGACAAAGGGGCAATCAGTAATGAGGGTTGGCACCTAAATGGTGCATTGATCCAATGCTTCGAGCTATGGTTCGAGTAGTATGCAAATGCAGCCGTCCATCACGTTCCCTCGTATTCGTGTAGTCCCAGCCTGCTTGACCTGTGTGCCGTGGCAGGGTTTCAGCAGTGATGTTTGGGATCAATAGGACAGGAAGTGCGGTGTTGGAGTGAGTGCATCTGCAGGAAAGGTAACAGCCATCTAAGGCAATAGGGCTGTTTAATCGCCTCGCTCAGAGGGAGGGAGTGGGCCAGGCTATGTGCATGTTTCAGCTGGGTGGAAAAGCCGTGTGGTGAAGTAGAGACAGGGCGTAGAAAAGGAGCAAGAAAGACGTTTTGATGCTCAGCTGGGATATGTTCAGGGTGTGCCAAATGGCAACATCACGAGCCTAGGCTATGTGATTGTGTGTGGGTGTGTGGGTGTGGGTGTGTGTGTGTGTGTGTGTGTGTGTGTTACTGGGCCAGTGAGCAGACAGGGCCTACAGTACATCCATCCAAACTAATTTAATCGGCTGAGCAAAAGCATGGCTCACACAGCTTTTCAACCAACCAGGCGTGTCTCATTTACACACTCACAGAAACGAGCACGTATGTGCACGTACGCATTACTTGTAGTATACTTACTAACGCAGTAATTCACATACACACATGCTGTGTGCTACAGCACCAGAGAAAGACATGAATTCCCACTAGTGTACACTGATAGGAAACACGTGGACTAGCTTTGTCTGTATGGAATTCTTCATGTATTTTTCAGGTTTTCACCAGTGCTACGTGCATATCTTCTGGCCACTTAGTATGTTAACATGTTGATAACAAGCCATTACAATATAAAGAGAATGACGATATTTAAAATCCATTTTAAGTGCTTGTCCTTTCAATTCTGTAAGGAAATTACCATTTTCAAACCAAATTATATTTCCCCAGTGTAGCTTAATGTTTTATGTGTTTTTTGTCGCATGCTTTTAAAGTTTTGTCTTGTTGCATTGAAAACAAATCAAGTATTTCTTTGTTCAAATTCTAATTTGGTTAATACGGTGTACCGAAAAGCATTAAAATTGCAGAACATTATGGTTAATATGCACAGTTTTAAATTTTTGTACAGTAATTTTGCCTTTAACGATGTGATGTAACCTAGCTATGACGCCATTACTTAAGTTTATTATTGCCATCTCTCTCCAATCAGAAATCCCTCGTTAGATGATGGGGAGGGTCACAGGTTTGATTCCCAGCACTTCCAGTTGAGGTGAGACATTTCCAATGGTCCGTCCAATTCCAATGGTGCATGCTTACCATTTCATCTCATAAATTCTATTGCGCAGACCTATATCTGCACATCTAAAAGTTTAATAAAACACTAGTTGTTTGGCACACTTTATTTTGACTTATTTATTTAACGCGTTTTATTAACATAACTGTCCTTTATGACATTTGGTTTTAAATGAGAACTTTATTATATGAGGGGCCCACATACTGGGAATGAGCACAAATGATCTCACTGACATGCAAACAGGAATCAGAATAGAAGTAGCACGTCGACATGGCCTTACTAATCAGAGGCTGATACGCTTTCTCTTCATACTCTTCCAAAATGTAATGTTGTTCTTCTTCATCCCTTCTTTACGTCTCTTCCACTCTATACCCTTCTCTGTTCTGTTGTGCGTGGTTGACCATTTTTATTTTCCTATTCTCTCGTAGAGTATCTTTTGATCTTGATCTGTTTGGGCGGTTTTCCTGTCTCTTTCCACAGCATCCATCATTCTTAATTACCTCCCACCTTCTCCGTTTCCGATTGTTTTGTCTCACTCCCTCCTTCTGGTCTACTGGTAGTGTTAATCTTTTTGCTCTTGTGTTTCGCCCTCCCCTAGGCCTCCTGAGCCAGTTTACAGCACTGTGAACAAACTGTGTGACAAAGCACCTTCTCCCCGCCACTATTCCCCGTTTGAATGTGACAAAAGCCTCCTCCACTCGGTCCCCTTCCCTCACTATCACTTAGGCCTGCCCCCTGACTCCGACATCACCAGGTACTGGCCACCACTGCCCGCTCGCTGCATGGTGCTGCATGGTGTTGCATGGCCACCCTTCGTTCGTCCCCATGACTGTTTACTCCTTCAATCCCCATATGTCTGTCACAATCCATGTTCCTAAGCGAAAACTTTATTCATTTTTTTACTTTATTTTAGGGGAGTTAGTTAGGGGAGTGAAGTTGAAACAGAAGAAATGTAAACATTATGGTCTGTGTATTTTTGATTAAACGTTTGTGAGAATATGAATATGAATATGAATGACTTAATCAGAAATTGAAAACAAGTTGTGTTCTTGTTTTTGGTGCCCAAAACAGATTTTAGAAAAAAACGACTCGTTTGCACGTTTTTGTCTTAACAGGCAACTGTCCAGTGTGGTATCACTAGGACTGCTGTTTAAGTACTTTGTGCAAATGATAGGAGTTTTTGTTGGTTGAGGTGGGTACATTTTCAGCACAGAGATTTATAATTGACGTTTCTTTTAGTTCATACTGTAAGTTTAAAGTTGTGTTTTTTTACTTAGGAGCGTACTTCATGAAATGTTTAGTAGAAGGTTTATGTTATTGTGTTTACACATATCTGCATGTTTAATGCCACGGGATTTAAAGGTAAAGTTGTGCTGGCTGGCAAATATCTCATTTTAGATTGTATTTGTGGGTGTTAGTTGCATTTTATCTCATTTATTGTTTTCTCAAAATGCATAGCACAGCTGCTTTGTCACATTTAATGGAACTTTTAATTGACCTGGTGAGTAGAGTGAACTTCTACTTGCTTTATTTTGATCCATTTAAAGCCTTACGAAAGCTGTATGTGATTATAAAGAGGAGGTGTTAATGATGCAGGAAATAAGTGCTTCATATGTGGCAAAAAAACATAATTCAGGCAAATATCTGATAATAGCTGATGCTTTGCTAATAACTGATGTTTTGCCAGTGTTATGAAGTTCTTGGAATTATGAGCATAAGCCACATAACAATTTGTTTTCTTCTCTTATTACCTTACGTAGTGGATCTGTTCTTTCAAACCTTTTTAGTTACAGTACTTACCTGGGTGGGGGAGCCTGGGTGCATTAACGGTCCAGTGCAAATGCACCAAAATGTCTTACCATGTACAGCGAAATCTGCATGGGTTTGAGTTTTTCTGCACCGCCCTATAATCTCTTCCCTGTCATTCTCTCTCAACCAAGTAAATTAGTACCTAAAGTATATATTGATCTAATTACTAACCATGAAATGGCTTAATGGCCAATACAACTCAAGAAACAGCGAACTTGACAAACCAGTTGGGCCTTTTGTATTTTTTTGTAGCCTCAAGGGTGGGTAATAGTTTTGTAGTTCTTGCTGTGATGATAAAATAGCCTACTGTCCCAATCTGTTGGTCTAAGCCACTGACACAGATGTCACGGTCAGAAATGTAAAGCTAAAAGAGGATTCCAATTCACCTACGTACAGTAGCATGTGTCAGCTTTCAGTCCCTTTAGTGTACCATTACAGTTGGTTGGAATCACAAGTTGTTTAAAAAAGCTCCAAAAACGAAACCTTAAAAATAATTCATGCAGCCACAACTGCCAAAGGGTTTACTCGAATATGTATGCATCTGCGAATGCATATATATATATATATATATATATATATATACATTTACAACATTGTGACATTCAATCCATAAGAGAGCAGAAGCAGTGAGCGAATATCAGAGTGCATGTTTAATGCAGATCGCAGGATTGCCCTTCTGCACCCGACCGTAAAACCTCTGGAATTAACGATGAGCTTTCTCCTGCTTCTTATCCCGTTCATCTGCCGCAGAGGCATGAACGACAATTCGTTTCTGCAGGTAAGCTGAATCCACAGCGTGGAGACGGGTCAGTAGTAGGCTTAGCTCATCTGAAAGAATGCCTGCCATGAGCCCATCAGTCTAATGTGGTAAGATGGGGCCGAGTCCCACCATATCCAGCTGTATCACTAGGTGACAGCTTGCTGCAGTGCCGTCATCAAGACGCTGGGACTCTTGAGAGAGTCAGTGGAGGCTGACAAGGCCCAGTTTTCTGATTAACGAGCACGGGACAGAGTCATAAAGACAATCGCTTGGCCACTGTTTAGGTATCAGCTAGCGGCTTGCTGTGCTCCATACACTGCTCCTCCACTAAATATAAATGAAATATCCGGTGTCTGTAAGCTTAATTTTTGTCTCTATTCATCTGTGTGTTCCTATATAAACATACTCCTTATGTATTGTTTGTTCCTGTCGCCATATCCCTTTCTCTCTCTCACACTAATTCACACATTTATTCACACACATACAAATTGCATGTGCACATTATCTTTTCATGCACAGGTCTTTTTTAGCTGTCTTCTTTCCTCTTGGTATTTCTATTCTAACACCAGCGCAATTAGCATTGTCCAAGCTCCAACCCAATAGCAATGCCAGTCTCACGTAACAAAACGTATCATTTGGCACAGGAATTGGGTACGTCAGTAGAATTGATTATTCTAATGGCAGTTTCATAATGTCCTCTCAAACTTGAAATCTATAGCAAAATTGTGCAAGACTGATGTGATAAAATGTAGAATTCCTACAAGTCATGAACAGTCAGAGTATGATAGGCGAGACAACTTAATGCTAATAATTTTCCCAGAGTATGCGCTGGTGGAAAGAGTGCCAGTGCTGCAAGATACTGTTCTTTTCTGGAGCTGGACTGCCACCAAGTGTTAGGTTTCCAAATACCAAATAATACAATTTGGCAAAAGCAATAACGGTCTTTATTACAATGTTGAATTATTTGGACCTTTTTGAATTTTGAATAATTAACCAAATGTGTTTTAATATATTTGAGGGATTTATATATTTTTTTCTACTTTTGAATTGTGACATCAGTTTTGGGAGAATGGGTATTATTTAATTCTTATTTACATTTCTTTATTGCTTTTTACATTTCCTTTTACATTTGCTTTGCATTTCTCCTCCTCTGTACTTCCAATTTACTTTTTTACTTCAGTATTACTTTCTTAAAACATTTCTTCAGAAGTTGGTTTTTACATTTCCTTTTGGCATTTCCTTTTACATTTCTCCTTCATTATGCAAATGATGGGGCTGTCACAAAATGTGTCACAAGGTCAACTTTTCGCCTATTGATTGATTGACATCAGTACTTTTTTAAACTAAGTTTTGAAACAGTCTTATCTTCCCAATTTTTGTTAGGGTTAGTAAACATTTATGAATAAAGACAAATTAATACATATTAAATAAAAGGGTGTGCTCATTGTTTAACCTGTCTAGCCAGTACCCATAGTGCCTTTTCCTAGTTTGATTGCTAAGACTGAAAATGAAAGCACCGCCTACTCATTTGCATAATGAAGAAGAAATGCTACAGAAATGTAAAAGGAAGTGCCAAAAGGAAATGTAAAAACTAACTTCTGAAGAAATGTTTAAAGAAAGTAGTACTGAAGTAAAAAAGTTCATTGGAAGCACATAGGAGGGGAAATGCAAAGCAAATGTAAAGGGAAATGTAAAAAGCAATACAGAAATGTAAATACGAAAGTAAATAATAGGGGCTGTAATACAAAGGAAAATACAATCCATGGCATTTTATTTATTTTTGAGTAATTTATTTATTTTATGTGTGTATTTTTAATTTTGACAGCTTTGGTCCTTTATAGTATTGAGGTGGAAACTTACCTAGTTCTCAGTAGTATCACAATTAGGTATTCAACAGCTGTCACATACAATATGGTGTCATAGACATGCTTTTTCCACCAATAGTCTTTTTGCATGCATTCTCCAGCAGATGGCAGATTGATGCCAACATTTAGAAGATAATGCCCCAGTATTGTAAAAACTAAAATAGCTTGCACTTTTCATGAAAAAAAACATTGTACATCACATCATTTATCTGTAATTTCTGAAACACTTTTTGGAGTTGTGGTATACATTTTTATAGCATGTGTCATATTATACAGGTGCTCTGAGCAGTATTTCTCCAAGGCATTTGGTTCTGCCAATGACAGTATACATTTAAATGGAAGCTAATGTAGCTTTAGTGGCTCATAAGCGTGCCACATGTGTGTTTTTGTGTGTGTGCAAGGCAGTTGTTTCCAGGATACCAGTCAGAAATGGGACGACTGATCTAAGTAGAGCACAATCCCCCGTTGGGTGTCTGCCATCTTTGTTCTCGACTCGTAGGAGCGACACACAGACTAGTCTGTGCGTGCGTGTGTTTGCCTCCTCTCACTTTCTCCCCTGGCCAGTGAAGATGCTGAGCCCCACGGAGTCCACTGAGCTGATGTACTATCTAAACTGTCTCTACAGAGAGCCCAGGAAGATGGTCCTCCATAAGGGCTCCACGGGCCTGGGCTTCAACATTGTGGGCGGCGAGGACGGAGAGGGCATCTTTGTCTCCTTCATCCTGGCAGGGGGGCCGGCCGATCTGAGTGGAGAGCTGCGGAGAGGAGACCAGATCCTATCGGTCAGTTGATAGTTTGCACGGTCTATTACCGTAGACTTCATGCTTGCGTAGGAATGTTTCTTTGCATTGTCCGGTCCTCACACACACTTGATGCATTAATGTCCAGAATGGCTTTAAGCAACATTATCTGTTTAAGTAACTTTATTTCGTTCTGTTATTGACATTCCAATTGAACTATTAGAAGAATGTTGAAACATTTAAGAACATTTTAAGCAAAAACTAAATTGTGAATTGCAATTACGTACGGTATGATTGGTTTAAAAAAAAGTATGCTTTAGTTCTGCTCAGTTTCTAGCAGGGCTTAGAAATGTTTAACTCCTCAAAAGTACTCAAGAGTCCCATTTTAAGAAATGCATATCTTTGCTTTTTTGTTTCCCTGGGGGAAACTGGGGGGTGTATTTACTCTGTCCTGTTAAAAGGCTGCATTTATTCAGAGGCACAACACACAATCAAACGTAAAGTCGTTTCACTAACACAACTAGCCCATGCATGTGAATGGAACTGTTAACGGAACAATTGGGTCTGTAAAAACAGCACCTGGGTCCTCGGGCCCTGGCACCTTGATGAGAGCCATGAGTTAAAGGCACGCGCACGTGCTAGTGTTGGCCTGGTTTGGAAGTCTAAGAATAACTGTCTCACTTTCCCCTTATTCTCTGGTGTGCACTCATTCTCTGGCTATGTTTAGGATCCCTATTAGGTAGTATATCCCTTTGTGTTGGACAATTGTACTGTTTGCAACACAGGATTTTCATTCAAGCAACACGGTATACTTAATGTTGAGGATATATATCTTTATGTGTATGAAGTATAAAGGGTTACAAAGATTTCAGTAAGAAGTGTATATGTATGTGTTTTACGTTTAAGAATATTTTTCTATTCACATCTTTTAAGTTAACAAAGCAAATTGTCGGGATTGTTTGCTTTTCAAAGTTTGCAGGGGATATTTTTAATTACTGTATATGTTGAAAGATTTATTCAGATTGTTTTACTTTATTTCCATTTTATAATTCATTTATATTATTTATACAGGGTCGACTGACTGAAACTATGTCTCTTTTGCAGCAGGGCCTTGTTATTAAGGCAAAGTATAAGACAACAAAATGAAATAAAGAAAAAAACAAACATTAAAAATGAGCAAATATTACAAATGTGATGAGATCCAGTACACTGTTTACTAAACTAAACCCCACAGTCGGTCCTCCACAGAGGGCCATAGCACACTACATCTTGTCTGTCAAACTATGTTATTGATGGGGTAGTCCCCATTGGGTTATGGCCAACTCCGGTGTATTGGTGGCTGGCAACAACTGAAAAGAAACTGAAGAGCAGGTCGTCTTTTCTGAACAATTATCTCAGCTTTGGTGGAGGTCCTGCCGACTGTTTGGTGGCTAGCCTTTGGGCTGGTGCCAGTTCATTCCCAGATGTGTGCTCCAACCAATGTAGTTTGCTGGGGAGTTCAGTAGAAGGAAGGAGAAAGATTTCTAGTTAGCTAACGTCAATTCAAACTAAAACAACCTGGGCTGTGTCATCAGCACAGTAAACTGATCCCGATTTAGATCCACTGAAACTGAAACTGTTTAAATCCAAAAAGTTATGAAAAGTTATTGAGCTGAAGGATAAAACATTGACTACATATACAAATAATTATTTATTTAATTTTTTTACGTTAAACACATAAATTCTAAGAAAGACTAAATCATGTGATCTCCACTCTGCTTAGTCTGCCTTTCGAGGGCACCATAACATAACAACCATGGAACTATTGTAAAATAAAAGGGTACATTTGAACCTCACTCAACTGATTCAGTCATCTGCCTGAATTACTTATTATATGTAAATTTGCTAAACATTTTTACTTCAAATATTGCTTGTACACAAATACTGTTAACAGCATAAGCAGACACAATGTGGACTATACAGGATGTTTTCTCCAAGAGATTTGGTTGAACGAGACTCCACTGTGCTATGAACGTGTGATTTTACGTGGAACGTTTTCAGTGCTGCATATAGTGACCCAGGGAGTTTTTCTGCTCAGGTGAATGGCATTGACCTGCGAGGGGCCACCCACGAGCAGGCTGCCGCAGCACTAAAAGGGGCTGGACAGATGGTCAGCATCGTGGCTCAGTATCGACCGGAAGGTAAGCTTCAGCCTAAACAGCTCATCACTGTACCTTCATACTTGAAACGTCTTGCCCAATGATGAAGCACTCGCTTGGATGAGCCATTGTCTTAGGGCCATTTTCACTAAGCTGAATACAGGCCTACAAGCACTCACGAGAGACGAGCGACATTCACTGTCAGCGGAAGCTTCCTAGGCACCTCAAAATCTCCAGTACATTGCTTGTAGTAGACTTCACTTCTGTAATTCTTGTGACAAGACATGCCATTTCCGATTAGGGTCAGTAAATGCGGTGTGTACTCGAGGGTTTGGAGCAGGGGTGGTTCATGGTCCATGTCTTGCTTCAGTGCAAACAAGCTCTGAAGAAGTGCTTTAATCCTGGTTTTCACCCTTGTGGTTTTGTACCACTGAAATGAATTATGAGGCATCTTGGTAGATAAATTAACAGTTGGTCTTAGAACTACAAACTAGTGTAGTTGTAATAGGGTTACCATAGGAAACAGCGTAATTGTCACAGGTGTCGTCACACCAATTAAGCGTGATTGATCTGCATTGGCAATGCTCACAGATTGGTCAGGGGTGGGTTCAGGTCCTCAATCTGAGCCTGATTTGATACACTGTGCCTGGGAGTCAGAAATTACTTGTGTTCAGGATAGAAAATAGCATGACTTATGGCACAGTAATTCATTTATGGAATTTGGTTATTAAATGTGCCAGAGACTTGCGCAAGAGCCCAGTTCAACTAATATGAAATTCACATTTAACTCTCGTCAGTGGTTCTCCCACTGTGCTGAAATCATACGTTTAATTGATCATTTTGGACTCTATTGGTAGCTGGCGACCCATCCTGGCACTAACGACTGCTCTCTTTTCTCACCCGTCAGAACTTGCTCTGTGCTCGCCGCGCCGGGCCATGTCGCCAGCTGCAGGTTTGTGCCATGTGATAGGTGTCACAGGGTCACATCTGTGCCTGAGTCTGGCACCAGAGTAGTGGCTGCTCTGAACATAACCATCACTCACCACTTGAGGGCGCTAAAGGGTGCTCTGCTCTGAGTGTATGCAATCACAGACAGCCCACTTACCCCTGTCAACTTGGCACGTGATCCATTGAAGCACCTCCCGACCCCCTTCCTCACTCCTCTTGCCTGACCCTAATATCCCTCACCCTCACTCCTGGACTGCAGAGGCACCCAACACCCTGCCTTATATCCCCTCTTGTTTCTGTCTCCAAGGTTTGACCCAGACCCCTTACCTCTAAAAACCTAGGTTTGAATCTCAAAGTGCCCTCCTAAATCCTGTGAATAGAGGAAGATCTTAAGCCATTACCTTTAGACCTACTCTTGTTGGGGGACAATAAAAGAGGAAATAAGGAAAGACTGTTGAGGTTCAACCTTGGTGCTAGCATGATGCCTGTCCTCATTCCCCAGCTAGGCATCATGGGCTCGTGGGCTCACTTCTTCAAGCCTTTATTGGCGGCCTATAACAGATTGTCGTCTGAAATACTGTGTTTTTCAAACAGCAGTATTTTGTAATGTTTAGTCCGCTTATCTACATAGTGTTGGTCAGATTAACAGCACATTCTCAGCTATATCATGTATCTCCTAAAGTGTATGAACACACCTTATGTCAGTGGTAGACAGTCATCAAATCTAGAACAGTAATATGATTTCATAGATCTGAATAACCCATCAAAATTAACCTGTTCATTTATTTACCTCGAAGTATTGTCTAGCACAGTTGCCACAGTTAAAGAGTCAGTGTTATGGTGTTGCATTGAGCTTTGGGCATAGCTTTGGGTTAGCGTCTTTGTAGCATGTCCAAAAGCTTACAAACCAGGTTGCAGAATCAATCAACCCCATTTTAAACAATAATAAATACTACAATCCGAAACCTACCAATCTAATTACACTGTGTAGTTTGGATTGTAGTTTGGTTTTTAAATATTCGGGAATGGAAGACTAACCTCTCCATAAAATGCTTGTGTCGCAGGCTAGGAAACATTGTATTCTTCAAATTGATAAGAGGGATGTTTTATTTATTACTGAGGTCAATTATGACAGCACAATTGTTTGCATATTGAACCGAAAGTGACTGGTGGCTCCTACTCAGTTATAGTCCTCTTCACATATTGTTCCCTTGTTCTTTCCCTTAAGCTTCTTCCAGCCAGTTATAGGAGATGTGACTTCCAATCACTGCTTCTCTTGCTTTAGGCATAGTTGGGGTGTTGTGAATGTACCAGAGAGGCAGGCAGGCAGGGAGGGACAGGGAGGGAGAGTGGGAGGGAGAGAGAGAGAGCGAACAGAGAAAAATACAGGGAGATAGTGTCATTGTCTAGCATATAGAAGCTGGGAGAACATGCAAAAAGGTATGCATATATGGCTGTGTGTGGAGGGATGTGGGTGTTAGCAAGTGTAAGTAATAAAATGTTGAAAATCAGGATAGAAGGTTAATACATCATTTATGAAATGTTTAGTAAGTACTGCATGATGCTATGTCTTGCTTTTCATTTTGCGCGTTCAATGTGTGCAATGCTTGTCAAAGTTTGTCATCTTCTTACTTCAAAGTGTCCTCATTTAACTGCATTTCCTCCAACAGCTCAGTGATTAATACGGCAACTTGTTGATGTTAATGTGCAGAATATGATAAGCATGTATAAAATACACTAGATGCAGCAGCTGTGCCATTTCGGACACGTATTCCTATTGAAGCACTATATTTCAATTTAGTCCACAGGCACAAGGATATGTTCAGATTTAATTTAATTTGAGTTAAACATTGGTGGCAGACATGGATTTTGTGACCACAACAAAATGTATGTCTCGGGACACTAGCTGCATAGTAACAGTGCTGCAGTGTCTGAATGTGTCATTTCTAAACATGGGCTGTCTTTACTGGTGGCTGTATCCTTGAAGCGACAGCTCAGCCAGCCAAGCCTGAACTAATCAGCGCTGATTCCTCACACAGGAACTTTGCACTGTCAGGGGAAAACCATGTTTGTCAGGGGAGAAACAGGCTCTGGGGCCCTCCTGTCCTCCGTGTCCTTGGCTTTTGGAGATAATGTTCATGACTTATATATCCTATGCATAGCTCTGACCAAAGAGGTCATAGGAAGGGAATGAGCTGAAAGGGTCAGTGGGCGTGGACCTTGGAACCATGCTGAAAATTGAACGTAATATTGAATTAGTATGACACCATTTGGTCTTGGTTCACAGAGACTATGTTAAGAACAAACGTTATTCATGTAACAGTCATTGGATGACCTCAATACATTACATTCATGGAAAAATCCCTTTAAAGAATCCTTGACTGTAGCAGGAGGCTGTGGAGATGATCTTGTCCCATTACATGAGTTATTCTGAAACCTAATGGGATATGTGTGATCCATCTTTCCATGCAGAGTACGGGCGTTTTGAGGCCAAAATTCATGACCTGCGGGAACAAATGATGAACCACAGCATGAGCTCTGGGTCAGGATCTCTACGAACCAATCAAAAACGGTCGCTCTATGTCAGGTGACTGTGCCTCTAATTTGCTTAAAATATTTAAAATGTGCACTTTGTTTACCATAATTTTCTAGTTAATGTGTGTCATTCCCTCTGTCTTGGTCATACCACCAGTGTTCTTGATGTGTGCATTCTTTGTGTGACCTCACAGGGCATTGTTTGATTACGAGAAAGGCAGGGATAGTGGGCTCCCCAGCCAAGGCCTAAGTTTCAGGTACGGGGACATTCTTCATGTCATCAATGCTTCTGATGATGAATGGTGGCAGGCCCGCAGGGTCACCCCCCATGGGGACAGCGAAGAAATGGGCGTCATACCTAGCAAAAAGAGGTAACAAAAAAAATAAGTAAAGGTTCTTTTGAATTTTTTTAAAGAAAGTCTGAAGTTTATTGAGTGACACCTTCAAATCCTGGTTCTGGCAGGGTCGAGAGAAAGGAACGAGCACGCCTAAAGACAGTGAAGTTTAATGCCAAACCAGGGTCTCTTGATTCAAAAGGGGTAAGTGCTAAACACACTGAGTATTGGCTTGTGCCAATGACAAAAAGCTTAAAGGAATGCTTTACCTAAATAAAGTTACACAATAATATTTCATATGGACTCAAAACACAAACAAGCATAGAAAATAATACATTTTCAAGTTTAAAACTCTCAGTTTGGTGTATTTGCATATTTGCTACTTTTACAGCAACTTCGTACCACATGAAAATACGGTCTTAAGCATGTGTTTTTTTCTAAAGTGGTTCAAAGCAATAGTTACAAAACGGCATACAGTCATGCGTAGAAACAGTTTATATGTACACTGTTATAGTGTTACTTTATGAACATGTTTACATTTTGATAGGAACAGTAATTGCTTAAGAAAAAAACCTTTCTGTGTACTATGCATTCATTCATTTACTGTACCTTGAAATGTTCTGTAACTGTATGTGAAATGGTGTTATTATGTTAAACATATGGCTGATGCAAATTAGATTTTGATGAGTGTTTTGGTCGAGCGTACTTTACCTCTCGCACAAGATATCAGATGAGAACAGACTCCATAATTAGTTTTTGAATTTACAACAACATATACATTTTGTTCATCACATTACTTTATCATTCACATTTACTGTTTCATCCCTTGTCCTCTTTGTATGTTGAAGAAAGACATTAAACATAAACAATGTGTTTGATACAGCTGTTTCACTTAATCATAAAAAGCTATCACTTTATTTCAACAGTTATCTTGTCACTTGCATGTGGAATATGATAGTCGGCTGACAGTCAACTAACAGTTATTACAACCGACACTTTCCCTAAACTACGTTTTAAAACTTGCCTTAAAAATGCAAATTCCCTGCTACACACAATTCTTGCATTCATATATTTGACTGTGTGGTTATAGATTTACATATTAGCTTTCTAAACATGGAGATAGACATCTACTGTACCAGGGGATTTCCAATTTAATCTTAAAAGCCTGGACTATAAGAACACTGCCCCTCACACATCTATGTATTATCATTTCCTCCACTAATCCTCCGTGTTTTAACGTCTTACCGTCTTACCATTTACTGCATGTTTTTGGTCTTTGCTCACCAACTCCCATGCTCAGTATGCTCTCCCATGTTGCCACTCTTATAGCATGAGGATCTTGGTTACCTTTTTCTTGCCTGTGCTCCTGTTTTATTACTATGTCTCTGATACAACTGTGGCATGCTAAGTGAAAATGCAAGTAAAATAAATATATACATGCAAAATTGTAAGAATCTATGAGTAATATTGAGTGAATTGTAAAAGGAAAGCAATAACATTTAGATACAGTGCATCCACGTTTGATATTGGTTTGGTATGCATATAGGCATTGCCATGCCATGCCGTTATGTATTCATCAAAACCAAATCCTTTTTTGTAACTAAAAGGGCAACTGGGCTTAAAGAATAGAAGAATTTCAAATTCTGTTCCAAGAATTCCAGTAGTTTTGCATTCCACTTCCTGCTTCCAGTTGTTTTGTCAGCATGAACATGACAACAATCAGATGTCCCTGTTTGCCCCATGCTTTCTTTCCTTCACAGTCATTCAATGACAAGCGTAAAAAGAATTTCATCTTCACACGAAAGTTTCCATTCTACAAGAACAAGGAGTTTGGTGAGCAGGATGGCAGTGATTCGGACCGTAAGTAAACTCCAGCAGACACACACAGGTACACTCACACCAATGTAAGCTCCAGCAAGCACACACAGGAACACACACACACACACGTAGGGTTATAAAGTAGAGAGGTGGTACGCAGGTATGCTTGACTAAGAAATGTATGGGAAGAAAGGGGATTCTGGGAGGCCCTGTCTGCCTCTTTTCTTTGGCTCTTTTCTGTCTCTCTTTTCTTGAAACAAGATTTCCCACTTAAGATCATTCTGTCTCAAATGATGAACAATCACCAGATGCTTCTAAAAAAAATTAAAATAAATGGTGTTTTTGACGTTTGCCTTGTAATGGCCTTTAGAATACAGCCAACGCCATTTTGTGAGATTTAAATCATGTGGTGACACAGCTGGTCAGGCTGTTGCATGTGGCTCCCTCTGGTGGCTGTTTTGTGTGTGAAAAGAGACAGATGGTCTGAGTGGGCCAAACCGACCTGGCCCGCAGGCCTTTTAATATTTCAACAGCTCCCCTTTCTTAACGGCTCTTACCTTTTCCTTCCTCATTTGCGTCTATCCTTTCCCTCTCTGTTCTTCATACTGGCTTTCTTGGGGCGGCCATATAGGACATCCTTGGGCTAGGTGATGATGGGTATGGGACAAAGACACTCAGTAAGTTGGTCTGGGAATGGTTGTCCTAGCTGTTCAACTACCCGTCCCATCACACTCCTTTTTTAATGTGGGATTTGGGTTGCCTAATCAGTATCTTTTTCTGTGTTACACTTTCTTTGGCATGTTTGCATGCTGATTTCCCTATATCAAATAGTTTCGGTCTGCTATAGGTTTGGGTGTTTTTAAACCCAAAGATTGATGTTTTGCATGATGCAGACCATCAGATATAGGAATTGTAATTTTTATCCCATTAAACCAGCTGCATGAAGTATATTGTGACTATTGTAAACTATACTGTATTCTATATGTTGGATAGGGATGATATTCATGTTTGATTGAAAATATAAATAAACTCTGTGCTTAAAGGTTTTGTCACCACTAATGGTATAAAAACAATTTTACAAATGAGTATGATTATGCCATAATTTGAGAGGAATACTTATCTAATTTACGAAAATCACAATTTTAATGAGCTGGCAGTATTTGACCATAACTCATCACTTATGACATAAAAATTTATCGCCTGAGTACTTCCATCCAAATTAACCAAAACCCTTTCTTATTTCATGTTTTGTGTGACCATAAAAAGGCATGCATGCTGCATTACATACAGTGCACTATTGGAAGTATTACATGTTAAGAGTAATTTAAATTAAGTCACTGAGTAGTTTTGGTCCCTAGTATTTTGACGTAAGTTTTATGTGCTATTTATCTCATCAGGGAGTCAAGAAGACATGATTCTCTCTTACGAGCCAGTCATTCGGCAAGAAAGTAAGCACACAATCAACTACTACGTACAGTACTACTAATTAATCCTTTATATTTGCCGCTGGTGTTGTTGATTTTCCCTGTGGTTTGTATTTCTTGTTGCATGTTACTTGTTTGGATTGTTTTGTAGTTAATTATGCTAGACCCGTCATAATCCTTGGACCAATGAAGGACAGAATAAACGATGATCTGATATCGGAGTTCCCCGACAAGTTTGGTTCCTGTGTGCCTCGTAAGTACCCAAAAAAGGAATGTAGAACCCAAGTCACACCCATTATTATATAAAACATGTAATAAAAGTTTACAAAAATGAAATGTCTTTGTGAATAGAAGATTATCAAAAGAGGTTAGTAAAGGAGTCATTGATTGTTAGTTAATTTTTTTATTATTATTATTGAGCCATGCACTTATGAAATATATTATTCATATCATTCAAAATAAAATACTGTAAAATCCATAAGCCATAAAACCATAAAACATACCTTCCGATGTTCAAGCTTAGAATTTCTCAGTCTTTTACTCATAGTCTGCTTATAGTGGGTATACGCATTGGCTGATTTAGATATTGGTGCCTGAAACATGCAGAGAGCAGGAAATTTGCATTTTAATCAATTCAAGAATAAATTGGTCCACACATGTTTCATGATTCTTACATTGCAGCGTTTTGTAAAGAATACATTTAGTCATATTAAAACACATTTGAATTAATTATGCTCATTGATACATGTAATCATCCAAACAGTGATATCATAGATACCATTTTATTCCCACTAAAACCCATTGCCATATGTTTTACATGTAACCCATTGTTAGTACGTGTTGTCATATCTTTACTGGCAATAACTTTTCTTTTCCCAAACTGTTGATATCTGTTGGTAAGAATAAAACCCCACTAGGCTACCTGAAACTTGAAGTGTGCCAGTATATGATAACGATTTCTACATTGATTAATTGAAACTACTGAGGTCTTGTTAACACAGTTTTCAAGTCTGCACTGGAAACACATTTTAAAACAACTTTGTGTTGACTTTTTGTTTTTAAAATCTCACAATAGTGGGGGTTTTCTGACTTCAGTGAGTGAACCTATATGAAATCATCTCCAATGTCACCAGTGCCTGCCCTTTAAACCATATAGAGCTCCTTACACATTGAGAAAGGATATATTTGTCTGTGGTCCTCATTGTTTTGATTTTGCATGCCTTGATTTTCTCATTTCTTTAATTTTATTTTAAACCATAAAGCTGCTAACAGTTCAGGGTATGAAGGTAAGTCAGTTGATTAGTAATTTATTTGTAGAAAATGGAAATGCATTAGCATCACTTCAAATCTTTGCATTTGCTTAACTAGATTGAGTGTTTTCAGATCTTATCACAGTTAGTATTATTCTAAGGAACATCTTAATTGTTTTTTTTTCTTAAATGTTCTAATATACAGTATGGTGAATATACAGTATATGTGTATGTGAATCCTGCATAATGTATACGTAGTATTATGTATAATATGATAATACTCTTCATGGTGGACTATACCTTACCAAATATATAGCCAGTTGTTTTAGGAATGTGAAAGAGTATTACGGGTCACTAAACAGTCCATGCTTTTGTGGAGGCAGCATGCCTCTACTAGCTATTTTTCTTAGAGGTGATTATCTCCTAATATTGTATTGTATTCCATCAAATTTTGACTGCCAATAAGTCACTACGGATTTTTAAGATGATCCAATAGGTAAAATTATGCTAAAATGTATATGTTATTTCTTTTAACATATACTCCTTGACATTCACTACCGTTTGTAGCAAGTTATCACATTCCCTAAAATGTTAGGCTTTTACTCACTTGAGTAGATAGCCCACAATAAAGAACAGTTTTCGAAAAATTAAATATAAGAATAACATCCAAACTATTTATATACAGCAGTTTTGTCTATTTTTTCTAATCAAACTCCTTTATTTTACTCCTGCCTCATCCTTTTTGCACCAAAGACACTACGCGACAGAAGAGGGACTATGAGGTTGACGGGAGAGACTACCATTTTGTGATGTCCCGAGAGCAAATGGAAAAGGATATCCAAGAGCACAAATTCATTGAGGCAGGCCAATACAATGACAATCTCTATGGAACCAGTGTACAGTCGGTAAAATATGTGGCAGAGAGGGTAAGTATTTTTTTATTAATAATAATAATAACTAATCTTTGTCATTTCATTGTTACCTAATAGTGAGATGTTTATAGCTAGTTGGTATGTTTAGTTACATTCCTTCCGTTTTCCATAGGGTAAACACTGCATACTGGATGTGTCTGGGAATGCCATCAAACGACTTCAAGTTGCACAACTATATCCTGTTGCCATCTTTATAAAACCTAGGTCAATTGAGTCATTAATGTGAGTACAATTATTTCATCACGCAATTGTTTCCATAATTTTCTTTCTTTTTTTTTATGTGATACCTTCTGTATCTCATTGATTTTTAACTGATTACGTATTCACAATCAATGCTTAAATATTCATCAATATTTTTTGGGTTGGACTTCTGTATTGTCCGGTAGAATTTTGTAAATATTTATTCCATAGGATGTGATACCTAAGTAATAACATAAGAGATGCTGCACTTACAATGTTGAGCTTTTGACTTTACCAATGCATACATTAAAGCGCATTTTTTTAAGCTTCTTTTCAATAATCTGATCTGATCACTTGCACCCACCTTCCTAGGGAGATGAATAAGAGACTTACAGAGGAGCAGGCCAAAAAAACCTTTGACAGGGCTATGAAGTTGGAGCAGGAATTTGGGGAATTCTTTACAGGTATGAGGTCCAACTTTCAGTCACAAACATGCACCTCGGTAGAAAGCAGTAGTTCACAAACACAATTTAAGTTAACACATCTTGTGTGCCACTGCAAGAGTCATAACTGTAAATGGCAGCTTCTGGTATTTTATAATTTGACATTGAGCATTATTATTGTTATGTCCGAAAAGTCATACTACAGCTTCATGTAATCTTGGGTGGCACAACTGACAAAACTAAATGACTGTCGTCAATAAGTAACCTGTGCCAAAAATGACCTCCGCTTGCTTTGCAGCCCTTGTACAAGGAGACACTCTAGAGGACATTTATAACAACTGCAAAATGGTGATAGAGGAACATTCAGGACCCTACATCTGGATTCCTTCAAAGGAGAAATTATAAGTTATCGCCTTGAAAGGGAATTTGGACTGCTAGAAATTTGAAATTATTTGTAAGATATGATCAACTGTATGGCAATGAATAGACTTCATATAGTTCTTGTGAATATTGATATTGTTTTTATTGTTTAATTTTTCACTTTTAACATGAATGTTCCTGAATGTACACCACAAAGTGTTAGAACATTTTTAGTTATTAAGAAACAGACTGTATGTATATTTGTTTATTTTTATTTGAAAAAGTGCAATGAAAAATAAATATGGGGCATGTGCACTGAGTGGAATTTCCAGTGGGGAACAGCAGATGGCAAATGTCTTCGCACACCAACGCAGGAGGAAAGGTACCTGCTTTTTTACCTGTCCTTTCAACGGCTAGTACTCAGAAGTATCACCAGAAGCTCACCTCACATTTATTGTGGACATTTTGTGACTTTTGCATCTATGCACGTTTGTGGCTCCTGCACATTATTCATATATTCTGTTACATTTGTGTATGTCTTTTTTTCTAAACTTTTTTTTTTTTTTCAATTCATGATGTTGTGAGTCCAGTCCTGTGTTTTATTGGAATTGGATTGCTGGTCAGAACTAGTGGTTGAAGCAAAATCTTTCCTAAATAAATAATTATTATACATCTGCAGTGAACATTAAAGGGATAAACTGTAGGTATCTTAAAATATGACACTATTTTTTGGTATTTATATTCATAGAGGGCACCTCAGCACAGAAATATTTATTATGAAAATATTATAACTTTGATTAAAAAAAATGAAAAGCATATTTTACTTGTGTAACGTGTGTTGTGATAGATATAGTGTGGGTGGGAATGAGAAAAAAATAACTATAGTGAAGTGGGCGAGTGGCGGGGGTGCAAGCACTGTTGGGACACAATTGAATAATTCTAGTCGTTTACCCCTATTCGGACTTGTGATATACCGCAGCAGCACTTTTTCTTCTTGCTGTATACTTAGAGGAATTACATTATACCAATGAATGATGGCATCATAAATGGGGGTCTTAAGCTGAATGGGGCCCTAAAAGTTCTATTATTATTATGATTTTGTTTTAGTTTTTTTATAAATCTGGCTTTACTACTCGTGGGCTGCATAATTTCTGATAACACCCCTGCTAAATGATATGTTTGTTGGAAAGTATGTTTACTTACTAGAGCACTTAATATTATAAAGAAATTATCTGCCAGTGTGAAAGCTAGCATTTTTCACTCCCAACATTATAGTTACATAGGACAGGGATTAAGAAGACACACGTTATTTATATGGCATGTTTCACCACTGGTTTTATGAAAACTGATGAGAACAGTGGTATTTTTAAACGGTTAGTGATCTCAGAAGTGCACTTATTTATTGTCATAGATTAACATGTAAATCTGGCACTGGATGAGTATATGACTATAAACAACCACTATGATGTCTTCAATAAGCCATTCACACTATTATCATGTGATGCATCAAATCTGTTGTTGACCTTTTTAAATCAGTCCTCACTGGCCAGTATTGGTCTCATAACATGTCCTATTTATTTTTACCTGATTTGTGATTTCTTATTGGAGGGTCAGATAGGCAGTTTTTATTTTAAAACAACAGTAGTTAAAACATAATTGACCACATATCATATGGTTACAGACAGTTGTAGAACAGCCCTGTGTTTTGCAGCAGAAACTTCAGCGAGATACATTCAAAGAGTCGTTTGCTATATTCTAACATTTTGTTTCGGTTTCATGACTTTAGTCACCACTTGCCTTAACTGACCTTGTTTTCTCTGAATTAATTGCTGGTAACCTTTCTTTTATATATTTCAAATATTTGAATTGCTTACATTACAGAAGACTATTATCTAGGTTATAGGGAGCAATAGAAAATATTGGGGCCACCTATTTTGTTTGTGAAAGGGAAAGGCATTTTAGTACTTTCAAAAATTGTTGGATTCATACTTAGGCTTTGTGGTAGATGAAAGTTCAGAATAAATGTCCAAACTGTTGTGGGGCCAAAATTAAGTTGAAAGGCTGGAAGGACACCAAATTGTCTTTATACACATGCCCTAAAGGCTCCTAATTACTTAATAAAATAGAAAGTTATTAATAAAAACATGCTTTACAACTAGACCTCTAGCAAGGAAATGCAGGAAAATAGCTGAAGGAGAAGGTGGTCAACTTATTTTTTATCATAAGCTCTGAAAGCAAACTTTGATATACCTGATACAATCTGAAAATGACATGAATTTGCTGATAGTGCTCTTTGGCCAGTGTGGGCTTGTGTTCTAAAACTGCAGGATGTTAACACGGATGTTACTCTATTAATGTAGCTACAGTGATCGATCAACTGTGGATGTTTGAATGGATTATGAACTTATTTTTTTTCCTAAACCAAAATTCTGAATAAAACCATTGAGTTTTGTCAAAGCAATACTGTATGTTTTTGCAAAAATATGTTTTTCATATTATTTCCCTTGTTTATATTATTTCTATATAGATGCTTCGAGTGTCTAAAGATGAATATACATGTTAACTCAATAGCCTGAAAACCATCTTTCAAATATTTTTTGTGTGACTTGCTGGCGACACTTTAGCGGTATCTAGTGTCAGATGGTACAGTGTGCATGACTAGGTTTGGTTTTGGGATTTTGCTTGGAGTTTTGAATTCAGACACTATCACGCCTGACTTTTTTTTTTTTTTAGATCTTTTCACTATAGATTGCACATAATACTGGAATACAGCCAGCCAGGGAACTTTCTTCCACATTTCTGCATTTACATGATGAAAGATAATAACAATTAAAGAGTCTGCTTTGGGACTTTCAAACAGTTGAAGGCATTGGATTTATGAAGTTTTTATCTTAAGGTGAGATCCACAACATTTGTTTGGAATAACAAATGTTACCAAAAATGTTAGTCTTTGCATGCAGTAGCACTTAGTTTGGTAACTTTTGTTTTTTAAATGTTTACACATCTTAAATTGCATCAACTGTGATGGAACACATCCTTATTTGTTCAATACTTTATTTTTTTATGGAATTTTCTTGAAAATAAAAGGATATACTATAAAGTTGAGTTAATGGAGTATTATGAAGGGTTTTATTGAGTTAAGTTGTTCATTAACCCTTCTGTTATCTTCAATTTTATGAACATCTTTTGTTCTTGGGGTCATTTTGACCCCAGTAATTAAAGCCTTCAGAAAATTTCTGTAAATGAAATTGTTGACGAAGTCTATTTGTCAGATACTTTGTCTTTTTGCTTTTTGTGGACTACATAAATCTGCCATTAAATTTAACATCTCCCCTAGCCCCCCTTATACAGTTATTGTAGGAATTATGTGTTCTCCTCCCAAAGGTGGTTTGAACTATAAGAAGTTCTCGTCATACTGAATGCGTGGTTATGTTAGGTTGCGGCCCTAAAGCATAGGGAAGTATTTTGAAGATTATAAAATTGTTTTTGATGGTGACTGAATATCAGCCACAACCACAAGAAAAATATGCTTAAATTCTTAATTTTTCATATTCTGTCTGTTTTATACAGCTAAAACAGCCTGGAAAATTTACTCAAAAGAACACCAAAGCGTACAATGTGTACAGGACATTGAAAACATATTATCATGTCAATTTGATGTTTAACCAGTTGTTTCCATTAAATTAGGAAAAGTCATGAAATATGAAGCCAAACAAATTATGCCAATAATTCCTTTAGAGACGTCCAACATTGAAAGGGGTCAAATTTACCCCAAAGATAATCGGAGGGTTAAATAGTGTATTTGTTTAGGTATGTTGTAACAGCCTATATTTCGATATATTGATATAGTGAGGGGCCCTTGTCAATTTATGAATTAATTGAGCTTTGCGTAAATCAAAAAAGGATTGATCTAAGCATTAACAAAACATTCTAAAAGGGCTATTATACCTTAATTCTTCAGACCATCTATAATGTTATTGACCACCTAATATTATCTGTCTTTTAGATTTGTTTTTTCACATTCATTGGTTATTTGGCAAATATATATATTATATGTCTTTAGCACATTTATGAAATTGTGAAAATAAACCATACCTATTAAGTATATTTGTCACCACAGATAAATAAACAGATATAGTAACTTATAATAACTTATAGTAAGATATTAGCAATTGTTTCTTTTTATGTTGTCTTATTGCGGTTGTAAAATTTTAATTATGGGGGCCAAACTCTTGTCAAAATCCCATTGGCTTTAAGTGTTCAATCCTGGTGCCTTACTCAAATCCAACTACTACCACCAAGCCTCTGCAAATGTTGCTGTGGAGGGCAAGAAAACCTATGAGGAGGGATTAACAAGTGGTTCTTATGGTGTCCTAAACAGAGCATTTATACAGGTCACTACAGTACAAACACCTACATTTTGTTAGTGAACATATTAAAGACGCATTCTATACTTTTACATCTAATTGGAGTATCACTTTTTTTTAATAAATAAAATGTTATTATTATCATTACCACGTTTCCTCTACCTACAGGATAATGAACAGTGGAAACATAAGGTCACATAGGACTGTAAGGAGGTATACCTGTTACAGTTGTACTACAGTATACTATAATCTTTAATGAAAAGGTTGTAAGTACCAGTGGCAAAAGTAATGCAAATGTATAGTCTATTGTCCTATAGTACTGGTGTCTGTTTAGTGGAGGAATATGTAGAAATATTATTACATTACATAATTTGGGATAAATTACTTGGCATTCATGGTAAGGGTGTCTTTGTAAAAAATTTTGCAGATGCAATGCAACTGTCAATGGTCATTTATAGTTGTAGATTACAAGAATTATATTCATATGGATTTCAACTGTGATCTTTCAATGGGATTCAAAATCTGGTTACACCAATCTGGTATTGATAATATTATGCTTTACTATGTTTTAGGCAGAACATGCCTCTTGTACAAATGTTATGTTTCCCTTAGAATTCACTTGTTTGTGCAACGTAATCAAGAAGTTGTCTATGCATCATGACTGTTACCTGTTCTAGACGAGTAGAACAGTCGGGCCTAACTGTTCTGTATGTTGAGCGGTATATTAATTTTGCTGTCCCAGAACAATACTCAATTGCAATATTAACTCTGTATGGTTAGCTATTTCTGTCTCTCAAACCAACGTCCAATCACGTTCAGTCTTACATGATAGGACATTTTCACGCTGCATACAGTACAGTATGTTGTAAAAACTGTTCTGATCAGCAGAAGCACACAAGAGAGTGTGAAAGATATAGACAACGATTGAGTTACAACTATTTACAGAGTGGCCTGTTGCGGGTGAGTGTCTGTGATACTTGTATTCTAGGTCTGCACTTTTATTTTCAAAACATTATCCGACTCATCAGTAACACAACACCCAGGAAGCTTTATCAAATAGTCACTTTGAACTTAAAGACAAATGGTAGCTTCCAGATGATGTTATTAGTCTTCTCTCTTGATTGCCCACACCTTTTCAGTGACCTTTACCGTATAAGACAATACTAAAATAAAGTTTCTCTGGAATTAGCGGTGCAAGGCCAGAATCTGAATGATGATAACATGGCTAGGCCAGGCAGTGCTTGGCTATGGACATCATAGCCTCGTAAGACCATGAGAACACTTTGCAAACTGGGGGAGGGTAGATTGGACAAGATGGGAAATGTGTTCGAAGAAAACGAAAGTATTTTAAGCTAATATGACTGAACATTTGTCCAACTACGACTGGTTTCGCGCATTTTCAAGTTAGTCGGGCATTCGGTTCGCTGGGTTTTGCCTCGCGTTGACGATAACATTCATCCGGTGAATAAGTGTTCCTAGTGTACAGCCAGTGCCGAACTGTTATGATGTGTCAATAAGTTTAAAGGTGGACGCAGCTTGGGATGAGAGGGCCCTTGCATTGGAGCTGGATATCGAAGGTATGTCGTGATTATAAGATGCCGTCATTCAATAAAACTTGTATTTAAAAACAAATACAAGTATTGTTTTCACCATCTCTCTACGAACCTCTGGGAGATTTAACTGAACCTTGTCTGTCATGCTCTCCGCGTGCAATTGTTTCGCTTACAATATTTTTTACATCAAGTTGGATACTTTTGGGTTTTATCGTTAAATCCCGCTGTTGCTACCGTGTGACACACATTTCAATTCATTGTACTGTAAAAACGGTATGTAAATGTGGGAGACGAATGATATACAGCAACGTAGTGTGCTCCACATAGATGATAGGAAGTTACTTCCCCCACCCGCGTCCAGTGTATGGCCACAATGTAACTAACTAAATGAATCGCGACGAGAGTTCGAATGCTAGGAAAGCAATAGTTTAGTTACAATGTTTGTCACCAGTTAGTCGTAGGCTTTGGAACCATTGCATGCTTAAGCTATGACACGTCCAGCAGCTCACGATTGAACGCTAGCAAGCTAACAAGCTACTTTTAGTCCTAGTAGTGGTAATGAAATGTTGGATATTGTTATGCAAACGTTGACTACAGCTGCCAACGTCTGAATGGAAAATCCTAAGTTTAATTAATGAATGTCGTTTTTTCATGTGGGATACCTTCGTCGACATTTCATTGGAGAGTTTGACAGCCCAAGTGAAATACCCTACTGTACTTGGTTTTCTCCAAAGCAAGATGGACTCTCGTTCGCTTGTCTGTCTTGTCAGACCCCAGATCGACATTTTGCACGGATGAAAATGTGAGCTTATGATACGCACGGCAGTGATGTAGATTAAAAAGCATTTGTCAATGAAAGAGATTCTAGCAATGTTACTGCACATTAAATGTTCGTCAGTCATTGCGTGGCAGTCCAACAGCAGGCAGTAGCAATCACCTGAAAACATTACAACCTATGCTGACACAGCCATAGTGAGTTTAACTGGTGATCATATATTGCGTTACATTGATGAAATAGTCGTAGATTTTGGCCTACATTCTTTGGTTTTGGCTAGTACAGTAGGCCTTGGTCCGGTTGTCGTGCAAAATAAGAAATCGTCATTTATCAACCACAACAGTTTCAGCTTATGCAGACTGTAATTTCTCCCAACTATGAAGTTATTGTCACTTTTTGGTGTCGAATGTTGCTGAAGAGTAAACCTGGGGAACGGTAATGTTTAAATGCATTCATTTTCATATTGAACATGTAACGCCTGATTGAGCAGTATCTTGTATTTTGTAGGTCATCACCATCGCATGACAAAGCCTGAGTTGCAGATTCATCCTCATCACTCAGATACAACATTTCCATAGTTTGTGTCTAAGTAAGTATATCCCTGTAACTCATCCCACCATGTGTTAGGACTCTAACCTTATGATTTGTTCATGGCTTGGTTTGCAAAAGCAAATTGAAATCTAAAAAAAGGTTTTTGGTATATCAGTATGGCAATATTATGTAGAACATATTGCCCAATTTTCAAGACAACAGTGTATCTCTAAAAACACATATTTGACGTTTTCGTATCTAAATACAGTGTTGGGTCATGATGCATATGTCATTCAAAAAAATCCTATTTTAATGATCTTGCACTTGTTGATTTTTGTCTTAATGAATAAAGAGGAACATACACCGGGGTTTTAGTAGATTACGTCCTCAATTAAAATAACTTCAAAGTTATATATTTTATTGCGGTGATCAGCTCCAGAACTGAGCAGGGTAAAGAACATATAGCTGTTTATTGGCAAATGCAATGGCCTACTGTAATTTCAGTTATAGTAAGGGTTCCCCTTTGTACAAAAATGATCAAGGCTGTACAATGTTAAACATAAAAATTGCACCTTACCAGTGTACTAAACTGATTTTGAGGAAAAGAGTGTATTCTGAGGTGTCAACAACAAATTGTCACTCATAATGTCACACAATCTGTCTATTAAAAAGGCCACACTGTCTGCATTAGAGGGAATATGCATAAACACAGTATTTCCAGCCATTTTTTTTTCTCACAGACATTTGCATCCCATTACAGTGCTTATATTTTGTACTTTTTATAATAACAAACAGAAACAATTCAAGACAATTCCAATAAAGATCTGTGAAGTAGTGTATAAAATGATTTCATGTACTGCTGTTCCATGCAAATATAGTTTGTGTCTTTATCAGAAGGATTCAGACACTTCTGGATTACTGTAACTTTCTTTAAAAGTAGTTTGCCAACCAATTGAGACTCCTGTCCAGGAAATTCGTATGAGACATTCAATAACTGTTAATTAACTCCTTAATATTGGTGGCCAAGCGCTGATATGCCGCAGATATCCATAGTTGACTATAACCATTGCAAGTCATAATGAAATCTGATATTTTTTCAAAGGAGATTAAAACTAATACAAATAATACTGGAGCATATTGAGTAATATAGTTGTTTTAAATGTAAAACGCAACTGTCTTAACGTAATTACAGCATCAAACATGTATTTACATACATTACATGTGTAATATCAAAGACACATAAAAAAGCTAATTCATCTGCCAGGTATCAGTCACCCTTGTTTTGAAAGACACCAGCATGTCCAGCTTCAGGTCAGCCTGATGTTTACTGCAAAAAGAAGCTAAAGGTTATCGTATCAGGGGGTCTAATGCCTAGAACTACCACCAACAAATTACTCAGTTAGTCAGAGTAGTAGTGGATCTCATGCACAAACAAGGTATAGATTATTTGTTAACAATGGCCTCCTTATTTCAATTTTAGGACACTGCTTGTTTCCATACAAGATTAACCAGTATTTATGTTCAATGTTTACCTGATGTCCCAATTGAATACGCAACGTTGATAACATGGACCCAGAGTAAAACCCAGAGAAACCCCATTTTGATAGCTGCTGACTTCTATTCTAGGGGTGATATCTCAGGATACTTTGAAATATCATACCATCTGCATTTGCCCATTAATAGCATTGCATTTTTAAGCCTGATCCACCCTTCATGTTTTTTTCAATGCATGTTCTATGTAAATAGATGGTTTGTAGTTTTTTTTGGTTTGGAAATGACATATTACAAAGTCCATACATAATCTGTGCATAATATGCATGCATACATAATTCATTAATTTATGGGGGTCACCAGTTAGTCCAGGAACAATTAACAGGTATGCTCAAGGCCCGTTTGCAGTATTGCCCGTTAGCTGGCCTTTGTACCCTCAGGTACTGTCAATGCCATAAGACGATGAATTCTGCATAATTAACTACACTTAATTCTCAAGTAAGATTTACTAGAGCGTTGATGAAGCACATAGAAGTGCACATGTTGTAACGGTCTACTTGACTATTTTATATGACCTGTTAACTCCTTTTTTCTCAGGCTCAACAGTGCCATGAAAGGTGGAGGAAGGGGTAAGGAGCCTCCTGTGGAGGGAGGGGTTAGTGGCAAGCGCCCCAAGCGCAAGTGCCTGCAGTGGCACCCACTTTTGTCTAAGAAAGCTCTGGACTTTTCCGAGGAAGAAGAAGAGGAGGAGGAAGAGGAAATAGAAAAGGTAAGAAACAAGAATTTAAGTTTTTATTGGACTGGATGTCTTATAAGACTGAAGCAAGGGAGTTCATGTTACAACTTAAAGTACAGATATCAGAATACCATGACGGTTAGGTAAATACGATGGTAAGCTAATATATCGCTGTGTATCATCGTTGTGTATGAATCTGTGCGATCAGGAGCCAGTGCTGTGCAGGCAGAGCCGGGGCCCAGAGGTGCCATGTGGAGGTCCCTTGGGGCCAGAAGAAGGGGAGGAGGACTCTTCAGAACAGCGGGCCCGTCGTCCGATGAATGCCTTCCTCTTATTCTGCAAGCGTCACCGTTCCCTAGTGAGGCAGGAGCACCCACGGCTGGACAACCGAGGGGCCACCAAGATCTTGGCTGACTGGTGGGCCGTGCTGGAACCAAATGAGAAGCAGAAGTATACCGACATGGCCAAGGAGGTAAACCTTGTTCAATAATTGACAAAACAAGTCCTTTTTAAACTTTTTGTTCTCAACTAAACTAAAGGGACTTGACGTGGTTACATTTTAATTTGAATATGTAATAATGAACTCTAAGCTATTTTGATTTGGTGGTCTATGTAGTCTTGTATTTGCCAAAGTTACACTTTTTGGGACTTACACTGTGGCCGCAGAACTCAACACCATTGAGCAAGCTTTAAAACAACCTACACCACATTTGAAGCCAAAAATATAATCTCTGACAAGTTTGCTTTTCTTTAGTCCAGCAAACATTAGCTAAATTACATAAAGTATGAACATGTTTAAGAAAAACCTAAAAAGGTAGATGATCAGAGCCAGTCTTAGCTACAGCAACGTGTGGTTAAACGGCCTACAGGTACAAAGAGATTGCTGCGGTGACCAACTCTCCAGGAGGAATATGACTGAAATATTCAATTTCATAATGTTCGTTGCCAAAAGTTCTCTCTTAAAATGGGGGCCAATATTTATTCCCTTATCATTTCTTTTTTATTTTAACATGTGGGAGGGAACAAGCTGTTTAAGGATTGATATTCATATCTAGAAATGCAAAATGGAAGAGTAGCAAGAAGTACAAATAAAACGAAGTAGCCTAGCACTGACAACATCTTTAAGTCCTTTATGTCATGCATATGGTACACTTCTTCTAATTACGATTCCTGTGGATATTTTCATGTCAGTGCTAACATGGTCAACATTTTACATGTTGTAACATTACCTAATTTTACACATTTTCTTCATTCCAGTATAAGGATGCATTTATGAAGGCAAACCCAGGCTATAAGTGGTGCCCCACCACCAACAAACCTGTCAAGGGCCCTTCTTCCCACACAGTCAGCAACTCTCGCAAAAAAGTTTGGACTTTCTCATCCAAAGACTGTGCCACGGCTAAAAAAGTGCCGAAATCTGATGGAATGCCACAGCTAAATTTTGCCATGGCAGGTTTGTATTCTTATTTTATCCTGCAATTGGTATACAATGATCTGGTTGTCCTTTTACACATTTTTACTACTTTCCTAATTAAATATTTTTGTTCATTTCCAGACCCAACCAAGATGGGGGGTTTAAGCATGCTACTGTTGGCCGGTGAACATGCCCTCACTGCCAGAGAGGTAAGTCACCATTGAGGACAGTCACTGGCTGCCTATGCCCTGTAATACAGCAGCTCTCAGCCAGGGGGCCTGACAGCGTTATTTTTCAATAAGTATCATATGCTACAGTATATGTCAAGTACTAAGTGAACTATTACTTGTTTGCGGGTGTGAACTTCAAAGGAGACTACTTTGCTTTTCGCCTAGACTACTGTCATCCCATGCAATACTACATCTTTGGTCTAGGTTTTAGTATAGCTATATGCATTTAGTCTTATTGTCTAATGCCTATAGATTGATAATGTTTTATGTGCAGGTCTCTCAGACTCTAAAACAAATTGCTGTACATTTGTAAATCCTCTCTTTACTATTTACAAAGAATAGGCACATGAACCAATAATTACTGATTAGACTTATAGAATAAGAGACAAAATGTTTTTCATAGGAAATGTGGCATATACTGTAGTTCTTTTCAGTCAACCACACAATGTTTTTTCCCAGATCCCCTCTAGCGCTCAACCAGCCAGTACAGTAGAGTCAACCAATAAGGGGAAACCCTGTAAGGCTAACAAAGAAGTGAGTACTTCAATAAAACCACATGTTATTTTCAAAGCATTATATGTTGAGAACACTGTTATTATAGTATTACAACAATATGTAAACTTATCAGTTTCAAATTTGTATCTGTATTTGTAAGCTAAATTGTATTACTTACTTTTTCCAGTTTGTAAAGCATCTTTTAGAGTTGTAATTAAAAAATACCACAGTCTTGTTTTACCTACACTACATTTTCACCTCATTTTAAGATGTCACCTGCTTCAGCAAAAAAAGCAACTGAAATAGCGAAAGGCAGATTCAAAACGCCATTTTCTTCTCTTGCTGAGGTATGGCTAATACAAGTCAACAGCTATATGTTGCACAGTCTAATTTAGCCTGATGTTTTTTGTTAGAATAGATATATTCGGGTCATGTCATGGTACACGATATATCTGGCCACATGAAGCAATTTGAAACTTTAAACCCTTATTTTTTTATAAAGTCAAAGAAACATGGTTTGTTAAATTTACTTTAAATATGATTTTAGGCAAAGTGCCATTAAACGCTTTTGTGCAAAAACAAATGTGTGTTCACAGTGTTCGTCCGAAGTGCCAGATGGTAAGCAGTGTGGGCAGTCTGCTCTCTTCCAGCTTGCTGAGGTAAGACAAAGCAAATTGAAGTTTAATGTGAACCATGAAATGTATTTGCACCTGCATTAGGAGTTAGAGCTTTTTTCAGCATTCTAAGACGCAATAACATTTATATGTGGTATAAGGCATGGTTCCTTAACATTTGAATAAATTATTTTTTAATTTGGCCTTTTTATATGGATATGATTTTGATTTCATGCTTCATTTTGAATTTCCTGTAGATGTGCTTAGCCTCAGAAGCAGGAAAAATGAAGACAGTGTCTGACCAGATACAAAATAAAACGCCTGCAACATGTGCTCCGTGTGTCAAAACCGAGACAACAGTTACGGAGAATATTGGGGACACTCCTGATCCCCTCCCCTCCCCCACCTCATCCTTTTTACCTACCTTTCCATGTTCCTCAACACCCACAAACACCACTCTAACAATGAACAGCCAAATCTCGAATGTCAAGAAGAAAAGGAAGAAGAAAGATGGGCCAAAAGAGACGTTGACAGACAAAGATGATATTCCTGGCTCGCCCAAAAAGACCCTAAAGAAATGCCACTCTTCTGAATCTGAGTTGGATAGCGTTTTCTGCACCATTGAGGCCGTGGCTAAAGGGGTCTGGAAAGACACAGAGGACATGCCCAAGAAGAAGACCAGCAACGGCGCTGACGGCAACTCCAGTGCTCTCAAAAAGAAAATACGACCCAAAGCTAAAGACGTGTCCAAGGAGAAGGAACACGTTGAGGGTGAGAGGGAGGTTAAAGCTGAGTCTAAGCAGCATGAGTCCCCAGAGATAGAGATGAAGGAGGAGGTCACGCCTCTCAGTCCCAAGAGGGAGTTAGAGGAAGATTGTCAAAGGAGCTCCGAAGATCCCCAGGGCAGCATGGTGGCATCCCATCAGCAGTCTTCCAGCCCTCATCAAGTGGAGCTGAAAGAGGAGGACAAAGGCAAGGAGAGACAGAGAGAGTCAGAAGCCACCGCAGAAGGCTGTGGTTCCAGGAAGTCCGAGCGAAGCTGCAAGGGGGCCCTTTACAAAACTCTAGTATCTGAAGGCATGCTGACCTCACTGAGAGCCAATGTTGACAGAGGTATTAACCTGGAATGAATGTAAATGTTATTGTGCGATTTGCAAACCGATGCCACCTTAGCCTCCAAAACGTCAAGAGGGAACACTCGTAGATTTAGTAGAGTTTAACTGCTTCTCACATTATTATTTCTACCACCACAAATATGATCATATCAAACAATATGTAATCATTCAGCAATTATTCATGTGTTTTGTATCTTAAATTGGTGGTTAATTGTACATCAGTAGGCATTACCGGAGGAGCTTCAGTGACCTTCGCTTGGCTTGCTTATCTGACTTGTTCCTGTGTTTTGCCAGGCAAAAGGGGCTCTTTCCGTGGTTCTGACCATGATGGAGGCTGGACTGACGAGAGCTGGGCTGTTTCTCAGATGGGACCTAATAATCCCAAGAAACTCAAAAAGTCTAAATCCAAAGATGATTCTGCACCAGGGTAAATACAACATTATTAGTGTTTTAACGGTTTATTTTGTATTTTATCAATATAAAAAGGGCTGTGCGTTGGATGTTTGAAATAACCACCTAGTGCCAGAACAGCGAGTTTCTTTTCTCTCTTCTGAGTCTGTGCATGAATCCCCTTTTTGCAGTCTAGGGAAGCTGGAAGAGGAGTTTGAGAAAAAGTTCAACAGCTTGCCGCAATACAGCCCTCTAACATTTGACAAGAAGAGCACTGCTGTCATGAAGAAAAAGAAGGTTGAAATCGGCATCACTCTGGAAGATGCTCCCAAAACCAGCAAAGGCAAGCGCCCCTTAATATCCCATTTCCACAGCAGTGTTTTTACATTCCTCCATTTCATCCATACCACCATTCTGCACCTGTTAACTTGATTTCGATGCCTTCTCTTTTTCAAGACATCTCCTCTCTACAGATAAAAAGGCACTTTGACCATTGTTCTCATGTCCATGCTCTTTGTTTTGTTATATCAGGATCATCTCCATCTCAGAAAAAGACTTCATTCCACAAGATTGTTAGCAAGTACAAGCACAAAAAGGAGAAGCCAAGTGCTGTGGAAAAAGGTGAAGTCAATGTTTGTGCATAGTCATGGGGCTGAGGTATTTGAAGTGTAAATGCAACCTGAATCGTGCATGTGTTCAGTTGGAAGATGGACATTTTGTGTATTAAAAAGAGTTCACAGAGCAGAAACTGGTGATTGGTTCAGTAAAGGGACCAATTAAAAGAAAGGATTTGCATTACAAATCAGCACATCATTTGATAGTCGGTCTACTAGTGTACCTAGCGTGAATTTTCTAAACGATCCACCTCATCTTTTATTGATAGATAGATAGATAGATTCAATAGGGCGACCAATCATAAATGCGTCTACCCATGTAATGTATTGTTATTGGTAAAACTCCTACTTGCATTCAATGAAATGAATCCATATTTGTTTCTGTCACGGGACCTTCAAAGTTGTTAAATCGGAGAAGAGAGACTCAAGCAAGTATTTGAATATTGTTCAGCCAAAAACTATTGTGGCCTGTACTTAGAGAAGGTGTAGTTCAGTATACAGAACAGCTTATTCCTTTCAGTTGTAGCACAAGTCGATTTGTTTATTGCAGTTAAAGTGACTTGTTCATGTGCATAGTTGTTTTTTTTATTAGAAATTTAAACTTTACCCTTCATATGTCTTTTTTTTGTCATTATAGTGGTACAGAGTGACTCCTCTATTTCTGATTCGACTTCAAAAGTCAAAGCGATTTCTCCAATCACCACAGTGTGCCCGGAAGCCCAGGGAGCAAGCAGTATGGAAATGCTAGTGGGCAGCCAGAAGAGGAAGGCCAGGAAGAGCAAGATCACTCACCTGGTGCGTGCAGCTAACGGCAGAGTGTCCCCGGCTGAGGGTAAGAAACGTAATGGTTGTGTGCGTGTTGCCACAGAGAAAGCAGCCATTTTGAAAGAAATGTTTGCCTCTAAGTAATCCTTTTATTGGCGGTTGTTTTTCCCTTGTCACAGATGACAAAGTTAGGGATCTGAACCAGGAACAGGATGACAAGCCATTATCCCAGGAGACATTATGCAATGAGAAAGGATGCCAGAGTACCTCCAGCCCAGAGGCAGTGACTGAAGATCTACCGGCCTTTTTTAGCCTGGCTGCACTTGCTGAGGTGGCCGCCATGGAAAATGTTCACAGGTACATTATCCTATCAGTTTGTAATAATTTAGTACATTACATTTAGATTATCTTACGCATTTTAAGTACGTCATATTTTCTTAGCTTAGCTTCTCCTTCCCATTGCAGCAACAGCCCCCCAAAAAGGTTTTTCCATGACAGATTTCCTTCCATTGAGTATACTATCAATATGTGTACAATTGTTTTTTGTGTATTCATTATTACGTTTCAACTGAATTTAACATATCTTAAATGTTAAAAATTAAGGTTTAGCAAAACAAATCTAAAAACAAAAACGCAACAATTAAATTCTGTAAAATTGTACTTTTTGTTAAACATCTATATTTAACTATACAGAGCAAGCATTCATTTAAGACTATTTTAACTGATTTCCTCTTATTTAAGAGGCCAGCGTGGTGTCGGAGAGAGCCAGAAGAAGGAATTAGCGCAGACCCCTGTCCTCATCTCCTGCGCTGATCAGTGAGAAGGAATAGCTCTGTTATGAAAATGCTACAAAATGGACGCTTGTTTGTGCACTTGACGTTCCTCTATGTTGTAAGCCGGTCCTGGAGGTTCACTGAACATGAATATTGGATAGACTCCTTTCATGATGAACTTGGTTAAGCTCTGGTCTGAGGGGAAGAGAACTTCCTGCATCCCCCTGTCCCGCCGTCTCAGTGTTCTTCTGAAGCCTTCCTTTGGTAGGAGGAGGGTGCCTTTAATCTCTTCCTTTATACGCTTTTACTGAGTAGAACCTGTGGAGGAACCAAGCAGTCCCTGGTGCATGGCTTCCCTTATAGACATGGTTGTGATAGGTTAAATGCTAAATCTTTTGTCAGATATAAGATATTTCTAAGCTCAAGTCTTGCAAACGAAACCTGTATTTTCGGTAGGAAAACACATTCACTCGTGGCTTTCAATCCCCCTTTGCTTCACAGACAGGAGCTTGATTATATTTCCAGTTTGATACTTATTGGCTGGTCTGGGTCTAATCTTCCATTCCTTCTAGCTGAATCCCAAACTGACGTAACCTTTTTAAAAGGTCCTCCTGACTCAAGTGGCTTCTATACAATTTGCTTTCTATTGAACACCATGCCATGATTGGTGTATGTTTTAATAGGGTTGAGAAGCAGTAGACCTCTTTTATACTTTTCTTGTAGATCATGCACCTTTATACATGTTAGCTTATTATACCAAGATCAAGTATCTGATATGGCCCTTGACATATTTATCCACCTGTATAGTGGTTTATGACATTTTAGCTTGAACTAATTTACTCTAAACGTATGTATGTATGTATGTATGTATGTATGTATGTATGTATGTATGTCATACATGCATACATACAGTAATGTGCAAATGTTTTAGGCAGGTGTGAAAAAATAGTTCAAAGTAAGAATGCTTTTCCAAAAATACATAAATATTAATTGTATTTTTTTTTACTCATAAAATACAAAGTGAGTGAAAAGAAAATCTATATCAAATAAATACTTGGTGTGACCACCCATTGCCTTCGAAACGTCATCCCCTGCCTAAAACTTGCATACATGCATGCATACATACATACATACATACATATATATACACACACACTGTGTATTCATATTCCCTTTGCATTCAAATGTTACTTGAAATGGGTGACCATGGCAATTTTTTATTCTTGGTTGGTTATCGCAATAGCCCTGTGGTTCCTATCTCAGTCACTTGAACAATGTGGTTGGTCCTCTACTTCACAGAATGATGTTCCCCAATTGCAGCTGGTTCCCATAAGACTTTATAAACTCACCCCAAACCAAAATTCCTCTTGACCAAATTTTATCTGAGCCACATCACACAATATTTCACACGAATCTTAAATGAGTTTTAAAATACTTGAATAATTAAATGCATTTTGTTTCAGCACTTGACCTTATCACAGCCTGTGTGCATATAGTAGAATCTAGAAAGGCTTATTCCATGTACCGGTTTGGAACATTTTAAACACAAACAATGTACACTTTTTTTTGCTGAATTAAGAGAGGCTTCCTATATATGACTTAATTTCTCAAAAAGATAAAATATATTACCTTTTAGCCTTCGAGATTATACTCCTAATTAACGGTCCACATTGAGAAAAAACATTTGCTTAAGAAAATTCTTTACTTACTTTACTGTATATGTTTGTTTTCATATTTGATGTTTTTTTATTACTTTTCACTGCAATGTAAGGTGAAACAGGCTTATATTCCATTCCCAAAAATAGTTTATCTATTTCTGTTTACTGTATATTAGCTGTAGGGTTGGAGAAAGCTAGTCCGTGAATGCGCATTGTGTGGGTTGGCCTCCAACAAGTGTGACAGGAAGTTTTTAGTTATTGACTCGTTTTGCAAGCCATTTTCTAGAAACCCCTATCAATGTTACCCAGGAAGTTGCCATTATGCTTTGAAAAGGCTACTCTTTTCTATAGACCAATCTGTCATACGTTTAATCTAGTTGATTTTTTTTGTGTGTGTATTGGGATGCAATTTTAAATGCTTTTTTATCTAGTACTTTTATCCCTTTTCTGTGGTTAACTTCAGTGGTTTTTGCTAAAGTGAAGTTTACTGGTTTAAAGACTGTTGTCAAAAACTCAATCACAAATTAATGCCTTTTTGCTACCTGTTAAGCAAATTGGCACTGAAGAGAAATGCTCTATTTCTTGATAAGGAGTCCTCACTTTTGGAAGTTCTGGAAGTTAGTGTTTATACTGCCAATTCATTACCTTTTTTTAGCAACGGCATGTATTTGATCTGCATTCAGGGTTCAAATATATATAAATAATACAATTGCCCTTCCATCTCCCCTATTAAGCCTTAATTACAACATTGTGATGTTAAACGATAAAATTAAATTAGTGCAAATAATGCATAAGGGATTCTTCACTGAATTTCATCCTTTAAGCTGAACTAAAATCAGTGTTTCCCTGCAGATGTTGACTAAGCTTGAAGGAAACTCAATAAGCTTCAAACAAACAAAAGAAAATATATTTTACAAATATGACAGGACTAATTATAGGATGCGTAAGTTATCCAAGCAACTAACTATAGTTCTTCCACTGATGATCAGTGTAGTTTGTTTTTAGAGAGGAAATTAAATTGTCTTCCCCAAGAGTGATAGATATTTGTTTATATAAAATAATTTTACAGACATTTGCCAAAGAAAAGGGAAAGTTGTCTTTAAATAACAATATTTTATTGCTAAAGAAAATAAGTATAGCAGTTGCACTGCATTTTCTAGGTGTATAAATCTTCAGGTAACATGTATGATATCAGCACAACTCATCTTGTATACTGAATCTGATCGGGTTTCCCTGGTCTTAATGGAGTGAGGAAGGTGTATAACAAAAGGGCACTTTTCAATGCCTGTTTTAAGACAATATTTGCACCGTGTGACCCTAACCAATACAATATCATAATCTTGGGAAAATTAAATTTGTATGTCTCACAGTTCATTCCAAAACTCGTTTTGAAAGGCTTAAGCCTTATGTCATGAAATATTAAAGAGTCCCTGCTAATTTATATTACTCTTACTATTACTATTACTAGCATGCTAGAATCAATACAAAGAAAACCCCACATTGTCAAAACAGCCATATTATACCCACTCTTCACTTTTCTATCTCTAGAAAATGCCTCTTAACGCTGAAATTCCTATTAGTTTCCTAAATGACTATTGATAATACCCTTTTGTGCTAGTACTGTCTCTTGAATGTAATCAATTTTTTACCTGTATTTTTCTAATTCCATTTCAGTCTTGATTGTACAATGTATGTATGCAATGTTAGACTGTTCCCAGGTTAATTGTTTGTTACAACCTAGAGTCCTCGTAACAAGATGGCTGCTGCGCTGACAACTCATTGGAACTGTCTAGAGTTTATTGTCTTTAGGATTTGTCTTGGAACATCCATCACGGATAAGAGATTCATGATTCGTGCATTTTCAATGATGAGACGGTAGTGGCTTAATTTTTTCTAGTTAGTTTCTTTCTTTGCAATACAATTGAGGCACAATTTAGGACAGTAAAACCAGGGGCAATCCTGCAACAATTGCCAAATGCTTGGTTTTGAACTTATTTATTACATTTCTTATTTCATAGTTGTCATTTAGGCAAATAAAAAAACTATAAAACGAATTATGCACCCATTAGATGTAAATCTGTAACATTTTATTCCCTTTTACAGGAATGTAGACCATGGCTCCTTTAGATTTTGTAGAAATAATGCCAGATTGGGTGTATTCCTTCTGATACTTTGTAAAATATATGCTTGATTTAATTTATGTTTATAGTACTGTATCATGACATGTATGGTTTCGATTGTTACAGCCCAGTTGTTAAATGCAGCCTTGCCTTACTGGAGCCCCTGCTTAGTGAGGGATCCCTTAGCCATTTCCCTTCAGCCCCCTTTCACTGACTCATATGTCATAACACTGTTTGTTGATGCAACTATTATTCCTTTAACACTGTCTGCTGACGCAACTTGTACACCTTGAACACCTATTAAAGTAACCTATATGAAATCTTTTCTGAAGCCTTTTTTTTTTTTAACTCCATCGATAACGTAGTCAGTGTAGAGCCTTAGATTGTTACAAATGTTGAATGTTATTCTGTAGTTTCTACACTTGATCATGAAATTCCCTAAGTGGCTTAATGGAGCTAAATAAATAACAATTTGTCCATCCTAAGGTAATTAATAAAGGTAATAAAGGTTCATCATGCACATAAGCTGACCTCACCAATCGCCTGTTTTTCATTTCTTTAAACAAAAGCCATTTAGTCTGATTTTCAAACAGTTTGCCAGAACATGTTAAAAAGAAAATGTATAGTGCATGTATTACCTTCTGCATATTGGATCAAACCATATTATAACCATGTTATATTAGTTACTCAATAGTTGAGTATCCAAAGTCCTGTAGTTGCTCTGCTTGTGTTCAGCTTGGTAGGAAATTTGTATTGACCTAGGGCAATGGAAGGACCGCTTCTTGCTCCTAAATGTTACACACACAAACACACACACATTGGCATAATGTTTGACTATTAATAGTAGCACAGCTTATTTTTGTTGTAAGATGTTACCTGTTGATATTCTACACCGACATACAATGGATTCTCTGTGTTGATCATTTGGTCTATTCCTCCCGTCCCTAATAAGAAGAATAGAGGTCTGTAATTTCACATTTTCCATTTTCACTAGGGAGCAGTAATATTGTTATTTATATAAAAAAATTGGAAATAAAACACACACACATATATATATATATATAAAATAATTGCATATATAAATAATTTGTAATAAGTAATTTGACTATTTACTGTTTTACTGTTTTACTTCAAATACATTTTTCTCACATTAAGATATAGGCTAAGAAATGAATACAGTATTTAGATTCCTACAGCAGGGAAGACGGCACTTCTCAACAGGAAAGGATTTAAACCAATTTTCTATCCTATTACTGTATGTCACTTACTATATTATCCAAACTGATAAAACAATAATACTTCTACATGTTTGCCGATTGGAGTTGTGTACCTACTAAATATTTCTGTAAAACCATCATGCAAAACCCCCCAAAAAGAATTAAAGTACTAAGTATAAATAGCAATGACACATACACTGTGTGAAAATTTTCTTTACGAGGACGCAGATGAAGACACACAGACCAAATAAACAGACGCAAATGGTTCCTACAATGAAGACTGATCTCTGGGTTAGTCCTAGCTCATCCCTACACACATCGTATATGGCATCTGCAAAAAACAAAAACAAAAAGAAACCTTAAACATTCACATTTAGAGCTAAATCCCCCCAAAATACAATCCCCATGTTGCTGCTCCTCCTCACCTGAAAATGTATAATTCCCCTCTGTCTGACCTGCAGGGTTATTTGTCTGACAGGTGTATGTTCCACAAACTTCCCATGATACTTTTTTAACGTGTAATGTTTGGTGGCTTTCACCTTGAAGAACAGAGCCATCTTTCGACCACTGATAAGAAAGGTTAGACCCTGTGGCCATGCAGATCATCAGCAGCATTGACTGGGAGGAATTTGTAATGGTGATATTCGGTGTGGAAGGAAGAGCTGAAGAGACACAAATTTGGTCGGTTTTGGTTAGTCCATGTTTTCTGACTGTTTATTTGTATATGCATATAGCCTATGTAAGCCTGTTTTGATATGTTTAATCCAAACGTTTTTTTTTTTTAAGTTATTGGTTCAATTACAGTATATGCTATCAAATAATTAGCCAACCATTTAGGCCAAAATGAATGCTTTCAACAACATTTAAATCATCAATGAATGCTAGAATAAATAGTACTGATGTACAAAGGCAGATCAAGGTAGCATGAATCATCAGAAACACTTACAAATTACGGACAGTAATACAGAATATGTCATGGTCGAACTATTCTTCCAAACAACCTTTTCTTCATAGACACCTTCATCCTCTGCTGTCACTGAATTCAGAACAAGACTTTTATTGTGTGAGTTAAAGTGTGCATTGCAAGGCAATTGTCTGGTAATGTTAACTTGGATGCAGAGTCTCGACAAGTTGCCAGTCTTGTGAATCCACTCTACTGATTGAACTTGGTCCATTTTAAATGCACTGGATCCAAATAGTTCTATTGGTTTGTGTATTATGGACCACACTCTTTCTCCTGGTTCTGATTTGAAAGGGGAAAAGTGGGGGGTAAGTAATTGATTGACAATATATCTTCATACCTTCATGTTCATTTTATTGTAATGTCAAGCTGACTTGTCAGTTAAATTAGAAATAGCAATTTCATTGTATTTTTGTTACATTCCATCATTCAGTGGGAAACAATGTTAGATATCAGATCAAAATTACCTGTGCTGAGCTAATGATATAGTTAATGAAAATTGCGTATATAAATTAAATATATTGACATATGTAATCCTGTCAAGACTGTGGTGGATTTTTTTTATTTTTTTTTTACTTTATCACAAACCCTTCTGGAGTATCTTTAGCTTTTAGATTTAATGTACACGTTTCTCACGGTGCATCGAATGTCCATTTACAAAAAAATGTTTACCAGGCCATGAGAAAGTTGTCACTATTTCGTATTTGACTGCTATATAATTCACAGGGCACCTATGCACTATCTGGCATGTTCGACATGACATACATTAGGATCAGAGAATAACTCCGATTTCTTACAGACTTAAAGTGAATGCTCAGACAAAAGCATAAAAGTTTACTTTGTTACCATACCTTAAACCAAGGCACCAAAACTACAAACACAAAAGTACAAAAGTATCGGCTTTGTACTTTGTATTAAATTCTGCAACACACTAGGGCTGCAACTATGACTATTTGGAAAATCGCTTAATCTGTTATTGCTTCTATTAATTGATTAATCGGAAAAATAGACAAAATGTTATTAAAACAAACTAAATGTAGTCCAAATTAACAGGTTTTGATTGCAGTTTCATTTTGACATAGAAGTAAGATGTTTAGGTTCAAGTGTTTTGTGTATGTGGCTTGTGTGTATGTAGTTTTGACACGGCAGGCCAAACTCCGCAACAATTAAGCGATTGGAAGAAATAACTGTTACTTACCAGACTCTGATGTTTTGAACAACGCAAACACAATAGCCAGACCAATGTGATGACGTAAGCCAAATACTTTCTCTGCTGATACATATTTAAACAACTTTATACCGTCCAAAGCCAACATCCTTGCACGCATGCAGTAGCCCTCTCAATTTTAAAGGGCACGTTCATCTGTGCAACTGCTTGCCTAAATCTGATTTTGATGGGGAGATTTTGATGTGATTGGTTGGGTTTGAACTGAAGTACCACCTCTTTTTTAGTATGATACACCTTGCATGTGTACTATTATTCCTCTAGGCCAGTCTACCCATCAAAATATACAATTTAAAGCATTACAGTGTACTTTGTTGCAGCATCCAGAAAGGCTTGCTGTGCAAGGCATTATGTAATGCTGCTTTCGATCTTCTGTCAATGTATCTCTCTAAAATTAGGGCTAACATTGTGTAAAAACTTTTTCTGAATAAAAATAACATTAAGCCTTTATTTAACCAGGAAAAGATACCATTGAGATTAATAATAAATTTTTCATGGGAGACCTGGAAGACCAACATACCTTAAAGAGTTATACAAAATGTTGGAAAATTTTGAGAAATTTTAAGACTAAACTGAGACTTCAGTCACATTGAGTGATGTTGCTGAATGTGTCCTCTACAGTAATAGGCCATTCAGGCTGGCTAAGGAAGTGTATTAGAAAGGATACAAAATTAAACAAAAAAACTGACTTCAATAGACCAAAATGTGCTTTGATGTTGGCAACTAAAACTAGTTAATAACCAACTAAAATACCTAACACTAAAATAAAGTTTAAAAAGTTAGGTTGATTAAAAAATACAAATAAATATTACAAATTACATCTTTATTTTGCTAGAAATTAAAATATATTGAATTTATATTCATCTTTAAAATATACTTTTTACATACAAAACATTATTTCCCAGCCTTTTTTTTCCTCTCTTTTTTACATTCTACTTGATAGCAAATTGTCTTGAAGTTGGCAAGTATTACAAATGTGTGTATTACATATCCTAAAATGTATTTATTAAATGCCAGCCGGTAAAGCATACACCAGGCAAGGAGCACATTTTTCTTTTGAATCCATCACTATAGATATTGCCAGAGGAACTGCTCCAGTCATGCTGGTCATCAGCAATAGATATCTAAATCCGACTATGCATGTCCGGCCTCTTATGGTATGGTTACTTTTCAAAACAGTTGAACGTCTCTGAAGGTAGTGCTTTGGTGAAACTCATGTAGAATAAGCTTTTTGTAGTGGTGAAAAGGGCAGCAACAAGGTTACTCCAAGGGTTCTTTTTAATCAAATAGCAGTGTCTCCGGTTCTCCTGTGGCGGAGGGAGGAGCTGACGAAGTGTCTGTTTTCTGGCCCTCTGCTAAAGCTTTGAAGTGCTGTCAGAAAGACAAGGGGTTTAAGACAAATATATGGCTGAAAGATGTACAGCAATGCACAAAATAAAGATTGCACTTTGATTTGGGATTAAAAGAGAGTGCCAATAAGACATTAATGTCAAAAACAAACTAGCTACAATGGCTGATCAGGACCACAGATCTTTCAAAAATATTTTCTCTGACAATTCAAAACCCTTTATGCATTTCAGATGCAAAAAAAACAAACAAAAAAAAACGGCATGGTAGATTAGTAGCCATTGTTATTGCATGTACCTGTGAGTTTTTGAACTCAGAGTAGAGTGTGAACAACACATGCAACGACTGGATCTGTTTCTTATACACAGGAATGTCCAAGAGACCTGAAGCAGAGGAAAAATAAGCTTTTTTACTTGAATAATACAAATACACATTCATACTTGTGGGCAATATGACAGGTCTGAATACACAACAAATATGCATAGATCCAAATCCAAAGATTTTAGGTAATCTACAGACAAACGCTAGTAAAGCTCACCACATATTAAGTCAATGTACTCCGCTAAATCACAGTTCACGTCAGCGGTTGGCAGCCCAACCTACAAAAAGATGAGATGGAGAATCATGTACAACCACACTCTAAATTCATTGCATTTTTCCATTGCTTCTCAAATGTGTTTGAACCATTGATTTGGTCCATTCCCCAAACATTTCAGTTTAAAACGGTCTGAATCAGTCTTGTTTTTTACAATTTAGATTGCAAAAAGAGAACGATATCGGCAGAACTGCACTACCACCATTTGGCTGCTAGTCTTGACATTATACCTGTCGAAACATGAAATGCTTCTTGCATTTACTCTGGTTTGGGACAACAGGGTTTCCCAAACAGACATTGGGTGGGTGTGTTCCTCAACCCACATGAACTAATACAGTTGTATTAAATATACTTATTTTTAACCAGGCAAGTCCCATTCAGACAGACATCTCTTTTACAATGGGTCCTTAGCCAGGAGGAGAATGCCAGCAGGTAGTAAAAACAAAGATATCTAAAACCCAGGATTAAATACAAACAATAAAAATAAAAAACTTAAAATAACATTACTGCCCACTACCAGTTAACATTTCACCATCACCTTTGATAGGCTTAATTTCTGAATGCAAAACTCTGAGCAGCAAAGCGTGGCTTAACTTCAGAGAGTAGTGAGTCACGTTCAGGAATAAAAAAAAGACAGAACTAGGCCCCTTATTTTTACCTAATTTCCCCTAAATGGGTTACAACCTTTAAAAGGCTTATGAAACACTTTCCGTATTCATGTACATAACTTCCTTTATGAAACACCGCAGCATTGTCAGACCTAGAGGTAAATTTGACATTATCTTCTAAAAATATTTGTAGGATAAAATAATACTCAAAAGTGGGCTGCATGAAGGTGCTGAGGCAACTTATTCATTCAATACTTGTCTTCTATTATTAATAAAACACACCCACACACCCACAAACACACACCCTCAGGGCTAAGCACATACCTTTCCAAGCAGCTCCTCAAACTCAGGCGGCCACTCCTGCATCAGAGAATCGATATCTGGCATTGGCCTAAACAATTTGCCATGAGTGGTTAATAGCATCAGAAAACAGAACTATAAGACGGAACATTGCCTGGAAATCCATCTGCATACCTACATGACTACTTGCGAGTATTGCAGAAGAGAGCTCTAGGCACAATGACAAATGACTTCCCCATTTTACATACTATGAAAAACAAGTCTTGCCTGGTATAGTGGATGGTGGCTGGAGGTTTGGAGCGATGCAGCTCACTGATGCTCTCTATCCAGTTCTCGATGGCTTTGGGATTCTTCTCTGGGTTTTCAATACTTTTGACTTTCATCTCCTATGCAAAAAAGGTCCAGGTAATGGGGGAGTATATCACTTGTAAAGGGTCTCTTTATTCATGAATACATGTAATTACAGTGTGTGTATGTGTGTTTGGTGCTGCACCTACAGTTATGTTATGCTGTTTGCTGTTCTCAGACAGCCAAAGTGATAGCACAGTGGGGTCTGACTGCTTAGTACAAGGCTCGTCTAGCACCAACAGCCCCAGGTTGTCTGGCTTGCCATCAGGCCGCGGGACCTGAAAGGAAAATAACACCCAAATACAATCTGATTAACAAGCATGCCAACTTCTACTAACAGCCCAGTTTCTTTTCCTTTCTTTGCACCAAAAGGAACAAGAAACAAACCAGATTTACATTATGTGTAAGGCAAAAAAAGGCCAACGTGCATGTAAATTCCGTACTTTTAAAAAGGCATCAATGTCCCCCACTGCAGGAATGAAGTCTGGAATAAAAGGCTTGAGCTTGTGGTCCAGCTCAATAGTCTGAGGAGTATACCTGCAATTGAAGAAGACTAAATTACAACCACAACACAGTAATGTGATAAGCTCCAGGTCATTTGATATTTATCCATTTTGAAGTTGCACAAAGCTACCGCTCCCTCTCCTGGCTTCATACTTTCAAAAACAGTATGTTGCTGCCAAACACAGAATTAGACCCCTTCAGGGCCTAATTTGTTTGGTACTTTGCAATAGTTTGTTGCTCTAATGAGAACAATGCAACAGCACATCCCATCAATGGTAGGTGTTTTTTTTTTGTGAGCGTGTGACCCTTCAGTATTTGAATTCCTCTCACACTCACCTTGTAATGTATTGAAATAGCTCTTTGATTTCCGCTGTCACAGGAAGATGGTCATAGTCTGCTGGGTCATACGCCCTGCAAGGCAACATTAGTTTTGCAGTGCAATGCCTAAACAAAATGTACTTACTTTTTTTTTTGTTTTCGATAACCACCATTACCAAACATGCAATACAAGAGAAGCAAATGGCAGATTACTTAGGCCACTTCAAAGGTATTTGGGTAAGTCACTTTCACTCAACTTTTCAGAACTCACTTAAAACTGACAGCCAGTTTCCACTTTCACAGCCTGAATGTGATGGTTAACCGGTCCTTATCTTAAACTAACCTGGACACATAGTTGGGCTCTTTGTCGGTCTCCTCCCTATCCAAGATACTGTCAACAGGCACTGGCTGCCTGCTTAGGGTGCACAATTGTCAATATCACCTATTTTCTATGACCAGTACTGATTCATGTGTAGTTTCCAACAACCAGATAAAATACCAGCATCAGAATTAATATCAGCTGTACTATAAATTGTGCAACCTGAAAGTAAAGGTAAGTTCAGCCAATAGGAAGCTCACTATTGTAATCAGAGTATGATTCTTGTTTATAGGCCATTCCTGAGCTCATTGCTTTTTTTTCACCCCAACAACCTGCATTAAATGCTTTAAGTGGTTAAGACTAGTTAAGCTCAATTACAATTAAAGAAAAAGTCCAACTGGGCAGCAATTTCTTACTTCTAGTCATTCAAAAACAATGAATGTTTATGGTGGTTAATTTGCTTATGGTTAATAGTGATTTAGTGATACTGCCACTTCTAGCTTATCAATGCATACCCCTCTGGGGCAGATCCTGTTTCTGCTTCGTCTTCATCTGACTCAGTCTCATCTGAATCATCTTCGTCATCCTCTTCCTCTTCCTCATTCAAACTCAAGCCTGGTTGTCCGTTCATTTGAGAGTCATTCTTTTTAATCTGTAAAAGAATAGCATGTAACCATTTCTCACCACTATGACTTAATTGATCTGTAGAATGACCCCCTTTGCATTTACTGTCTAAACCGAGTTCAGGTGTATGCTCTTTCCTCGTTAGACCACTCTGAAAATGAAGTGGACTACACTAATTCAGTTTGATTAGTTGGCATGATTTCAGAGTCAATAAAGCGGGCCCTACATTGATATTGGTGAATGCCAGTACAGAAAGTCTGCAATGAAAGATGAGAAAGTGTATGTTTGGGAGGAGTAAAAAGCATAAGGTTGTGGAAAGGTCCCAGGGAAACAGTCAAGTTTAGGCTTAGCTAGTAGCCCCAGCTATGACTAATGTCAAACTCAAGTCTCGGACGTTTTATAGTTGTAAAAATTATCCCTGGACACAATCACACAACATAGGAAAACGTGTTAAAGAGTAAAATAATTTCTGGAGTTTCTACGTGACTGCCAGTTGCTCAGCTTGTAATGCTATTTTGTCAAGGCACTAATAAAGTCAAGTGTGTCTGTTAAATTACCTTTTCGTCATCTTCAAATTCATCACTGCTGTTGTTGGCCATTTCTTGCAACTGTTCTCGCTTTGTACTCTCTACTGGGGTTGGGAAAAGAACAACAGACAACAATTAGCTTAAAAAAATAGCCTCGAGGTAATGCAATCCTCTAATTTCTCCATTAAAAATGCAATTTCATTTGGACCAGCATCTTGCATCACCACACTCGCAAGTTACCTGTTTGACGTGGGGTTGGGGTGTATGTACTTGCAATGTCCTCTGAATCGTTCACTTCAATGCTCTCGTCGTACGGCTGGTTGATCATGAGCTTCGTCTAAAGTAAAGAGAATAATAAAACGGATGTTATTTTAACCACATTAACGCTAGCTAGTTACCGTAATCCCCCTTATTCATTTGGTTAACAATTAACATTAGCTAACTAACTAACGTCACGTTAGTTATGTCGTTACGTTATCATTGCAGGTGGGTGCCCGGAATCTTGGCTGTCTTCCCTAGTATGAGTAATAAGTAGCCTACTGCTCTATTATCTGTAACACTCCGCAACCGTAAGCCTAGCCACAAAACAAACGCTAGCTTGCTGACGTTGGTTAGCTGAAGTTGTCTGCAAAGTTAACACGCGACTATTCTGATTATATTTAAAGACAGCTTCTTTGAGGTAACTAGCGACACTAAACCCAGCACATTTTTCTAATAAGCATAAAATACTGATAATCGATTATTAGTATTATTTTGAAATCTGCCTTGATGCGTATTGCTTACCGCTTGACTCCCAGTCCTCTCCATGAGCCAAACAGTTAATCGTCACCAGGGATACCAGCTCTCGCGATGTCAAGCTTTCCACGATACTCCGCAATCCACCCACCACAAACTGTATGGGAAAGTATTCAACTACCAGGCAGAGGACAACATGTCCCCGTTTATTAGGTTTCATTGGATATGTATTTCTTAATTTGGGCCTATCTCGGATCCCTACCACCCAGTCTTGATTTAAAAGAGAAGGACTTTATCCTGAGTCCTGAGACAACACATAATCAGTCACGCTTTCTAGTTGTGAAATATAACAGTTTTTTCACAACCTATGAGAAACAAATCGATTGATTGACTGGTAAAGCCATAGGCCTATACTTTATTAAGCTGTATAATAGACAGATTGCGTAAATAATAAATTCCCGTCCAACTGCAGATGACAAATAGTAGTACTACACATTTAAAGATGAGAGTTTAACATTATGGATGCAAAGAGATTTTAGTAAGGGTTTGAAAACACATTGACATGTAATAGCCTTAATATTAGTTAAGTCTTAATGCTTCTCAACTGTGCAAAAAAAACAACAAGCCCAACCAAACTCTGCCATCAGAAGCTCATTAGCTCAACAATGGTACAATAGAGGAACTTGTATCAAGCTTTCAATGTATGTCGCTTGACAAATTCATTGTCGGAGCAAAATGCAAACATGTTTATTGAACTCTAACAGATTTAGCTCCCATGATCAAATCCGTGGAGATTCAGAAGGCTGTAGCACCTATGCATTTCTCTTAGTATGGATGAGAAGGTCTCTCTGAAGATCTGCCTCTAAGCTTCCTGCACCCACTTTACTGCCTGGAGGGTCTGTCACCAGAGTAAGCTTGTTGAACACGCCGCGGCCAAAGTAGTCTGCAACTACTGAGAATCCATCGTTGGAGCAACGTAGCTGAGAAAACAAAATTGAAGACAAAAATTCCCAAATTGTAGAGAACAATTATATTATACTTTTGTATTAGAAAGGTTAGGGGGACATACATTTAAAGACCTGATTTAAAACAACTAACGGGGGCTAGAGGAAGTGGTTAGTGTATCAGACAGTGTCTGGAACAAATCAACAAGTGGTAGAAAACCAAAATCTCACATTTGCAAATCAGTTGTAGCAGCTAAGTATAAACGGTTCCCACACGCATTAACATAAAAATCATAGAATTGTCATAGTCTTTCCAGGCCAAATCGCTCTCATTCAATGACCCAACCAAGGCTTGGCGATATTTTAGTATGCCGTCTCAGCAATCTCATGTAAGAGCCTTTGAGACATTGCAATTGTGGTCATATAAAGCTAGATCCATTATTTAAAGTTACTAGAGGCAGGTTATCTGTAGGAGATGATTTTGGTAACCTCTACTGTTTGCTTGGTGGCAGATTATTTTTCCTAACCGTCGTAGAACAGACATGCCTCTCTCTGCAGGGCCAATTGGTTTTTAATAGCTTCCATTTGTAGTTCAATGCAAGCCTTGCTTATTTAAAAAAAACTAAAAAAAACATAATGAAGTTGCATTCAGTAAATCTGTGAAACACCCTCACCACAATTACAAGAAGCTACTTGGGTACTGGAGATGGATTGACAAATTTCTTTTTTTGGGCCAATACCGCTACAGTGTTAGAGACGGCATACATGATTATAGTTGTTGCTTTCGGTGGGCATGAAATAATAAAAATTTCCTCTACCTAGCTTGACTAATCTATGGGCATGTAAATCAACAAAGCTCCGGTTGTCAGCAATACATTTGCTTTGTTTAATCGGATCATGCACTGCACTCTTAAGTGGTGGAGCTCCAACAGGAGGAAAAACAGATGCATTGGCCAATTTAAATGCTCCTTTCAATAACAGCTTAATACCCCTCCCTTAATAAAAAATAGGTTTGCATCTCTGCAGTTATGCCTGCTTAAACAAGACTACCTGTCTGGTGAAGTGGTCATGTAGATCACGTTTTTGGTCCTGGGCACGTAACATTTCCATAACCTTGCGGTTCTCTGGTGTGCAGGTGGGACACTCTGCCTCGCTCTCAGCATAGCTATCGAAGCAGTGCTGGTGGAAGGAGTGACTGCACAGGAAGTGAACGGAGGGCAGCTCCAGCGGACTGTTGCACATGCTGCACTTTGTCTTCTGGAAAATCTTTGCGCTGTGAGATAAGTGGAGGCAGAAAGAATTACCTCAAAACACAGTCAAGAGACATGTATGTTGAGGATTTTAGAGGGTATGACAAGGCAATGGCCACACTGCTAACCTGCTCCTAAGCTCCTGGATCTCGGAGCGAAGGTGGGCTGTCTCTTCGCGGTACTGGCGGATCTTGCGCTCGTCGTCTTCAATCTGCTGGCTCTCTCTCTGCAGCTTGTTAATGAGGTAATCTTTAATGACCGACAGTGTGGCAGTCGAGTTATGAGCCAACGTCTGTACCACTGGGGCACACGCAAAAAAGCATTAGGGAAAACAACCTAAAAAATCCATACAAAGCAACATCTACAATTTGAACGAAGGCTGCAAAAAAGGTGCCTCACCCAGTAAGGGCGGCATAAGGTTGTTTTGGTCAATGTGGTGTAGGACTTGGCTGATGTAGGTCTTGCAGTCTTCCTCTTTCCTGGCAAAGTAGCCCAGCGCCTGCTCCCACAAGCACACCTCCTGGTCCCCATAGCGCTTACATGCTTCCACTACTTTGCTATATTCCTCATTCTGCATGTGATAGTGCATAATCTGCTGGTACCTGCAGCAAATTAAACATGGTATAGAACCCTTTTTGGTGCCTAAAGCACCCACTATGTGTGCTTTTACTTTTTGAAAAATTACCCTCAATATTCAGACTATTGATCTAATTTAAATTCCATGGGTTGTAGTCAGAAACACTCACAGTTTGCCCTTCTCGTAAAGGTAGAGGACACCTTCTTTGAAATTGTGCATCTGACATAGGACCAAGGCCTTGTCAAAGACTGTGTTGTCACTCCTCAATAAAGACAGCGCTGCCCCCTGTAGGAGCTTCTTTCTCTGCCAGATACAACAACAAAAAAATAAGATATTGTTAAAGCTGGAATACACAGCAACACAACTAAATTATGCGCTAGGCAAAACACTACATATTATACATGGGGATTTAGGATGCAGAAGTGCAGTGCTTTGTTTGAGGGGAAGGACAGTAGGTGTGTATGGTCTAGTAACCTCTGGATCCTCCTCATGTGCCCAGTCCTGTAGCCGTAGCTCCAACAGCGTGTCATAAACACCCTGGGAGGATAAAGGCTCTACTTCGATCATGTGCTCCAGGAAAGCCTTTAGCTCCCGTGGGTTGTTAGCAAATATAGGAATGAACTCTTCCGAGTTGGCCTAAGAGAAGGAACCACGGGCAGAAGATTACTATTACAAACTTTACATTAAGAGTTATTAATTGTCAACTATTAAAATCTACAAAGATATTGTACACCAATATTTGTTAGTGTTACAGTATTAAAGGCCAGTCTTAATGAAATAGTATAATTACTGAAGTTTACAAAAGATTACTGTACAATCATAATAGGCAACACTAAGATCAACTACTAATACGCAGATGGACTCGATCACCCTTAAAAAACATTACACCTAAACAACAAGCTTGTAATGGAGTTTAGGAATCTCCCTAATGTGCAATAAATACTATGTCAACAGGCTTTCAGCTTTGTAAATGACAGACTTTATTTGCTGTCCCTCTGTCCTGGCTGTCTCTGTCGATTGAGTCTCCGTTGGGCTGGTAGTCTGTGCACAAGCCTTTTAACAACAGGGTGGTTCCCTCTGGGACATGGTGCATCAACGTCTTGCCATAACGCTTCATGTTGCTTTCTGTCTGCTCAAAGGGCAGGCGTCCGATGTAGCGCAGAGCCTCCTGATAATTCTGTGACAATGACAAAGCTAAGTTGATTCAGCTGGCAAGTGGGTAGATATGTCTAATCGAACCTTTCCAAAAGCAAACAAGTAAATACAAGAAGAAACAATAACAAATTGTAAATAATAAGGGATTTTATTCTATAAAATGCATTCTATGACCCCAACCTTGAGATCTTCCAGCTGGATTTTCAGGTACCACTCATGGTGTGTGTGTTTCTCAGCCAGGAAGACAGCATGACTGTGGTAGCCAGCCTGGCGCAGCACCTTGATGGCAATCTCCACGTCAAAGTGGACCTCACTCTCGCTGCTCTGTAGAGGAGCATGGCAACGTTGTAGTGAAAATGAACTGACAACGTTATCAAAGTGAAACTTTTTTTATAGCTTTAAATGATCATCTAACCACTTACGCCCTTCCAAATCCATCCTTTGATTTTAAACATCGGAACTAACCAGTCTGATTACTTCACATGTACAAAGCAAATGCAAAGCCAGAAAAAAATCTATCAATGATACTAATATTAATAAGTGAAAATGGGGTTTTCTATAACATTTAACAAAACTTTACAAGAATATTCCAGTATCTTTTAATTATATATAGTTTTTATGGTATGCTAACCTTGATAAATTCTTCAAGTTTGGAGCTGTCTTTCAGCTTTGTGTAGCAGTTTAGCAGCAGTGTAGTGTGGTCTGCATTGGCCAAAGACTGCCTGTGCAGAGCTTGTAAATAGGCTGTGAGGTTGTGGATCCTCTGAGCATCCAGGAACTTCCTGATCACATAGGATGGCTCTAGCTTCCCAATAGTGCTAAGAGGGGTCATAACAATAAGTATAAAAAAGCACCACAATATAAAAACGGGAACACATTTGATCAACAGTGTTCAAATAGCTGTTCCAAAGTCTAGGTCATTTGAAAGCATAAACCTTGAGTAAGGTCTCACCGAATGTACTGTTGAATTGCCCCGTCATGGTCCCCCTTCATGTACAGGTGGTCCCCATACTGTCTGAAAATCTCTGACAATCCATCACTGTCCAGGTGTTGACTCTTTGCCAGGTTGATGGCCATCACAAACAGGTTCTTCTTGAACAACATCTATGGACAGAATTAATGATTATTTAAGGCACTTTAATCCACTGGGTTTAATGGTTTGGGATATATACACTTACCTCTAACTTAGTCTGAGTGTCTTTCTCTTGCAACACAAACATCTTGCCGTCTCTCGTTAGGATATAAAAGGAACCCCACTCTGCCAGGACATCAATGATGTCGTCAAAGGTGGCGCTGTAGGCGATGAACTTGTTGTCTAGATCATATATTGTTAGGATTTGCTTTTCTGATGGAGACGTCTCTCTGCTTCCAAATGCAGGCCTGTATACAGAAAACCATAATAATTATGCTTAGAAAGGTTCTGCTGTGTTTTTTCCATGTTTTGGACGGGCAAAATAAAGAGAACAGAGCATCGGGAAGCAAATGCATGAATTCAATCAAACCAGGCCACAATATTTGTGTAGGAACTTATTACTTGTTAGGGGACTTGGTGTCCTTGGTGAGTAACAGTAGATAGCCTCTGTGCCAGTGGGAGAGCAGCTTGTGTCCATCAAAAGCAAAACAGGGTCCTCGTTCATCAGGCTGGTAAAGGTATACACATTCATCACCAGCCACAACAAACTGGGAGTCCTGGGAGGGGTCTGTTATAGAGGAGCAACGCAGTGCACATCCATGTGTGTCCAGTTCTAATTTAGGATACTCTTTGTTCGACAGGGTGTAGCACTGCAAATAGAAAAAAGGTTGGGACTATATAAGGGTTTCCACATTCCACAGACATATATATGAGAATCAAAGAAAATGTTTTACCGCAGTATGATTTATTAGAAGAGACTTCAGTCTAAAACACTGTTAAAAACTGATTGATTGGCAAATAAACATAGTTCCTAAGGATTTTTGTGATGGCCTGCAATGGTAAGTAATTACTTACATGGACTTTTTCCAAAGTAGCAACAAATAGGTGTGTGACTTTTCCAGCTTGACGAAATGCCAGGCCTGTGACAGGACAAGTGCCCTCGTGAAGTGTGAGGGTTTTACTATGTCTATCCCTGGTTATGTCACCCTTTGTTAACACCACACTGCCATCTGTAAAGCCTCCAAGTAGAAAAACACAAAGCAATGACTAGAAATCATAAAGAGAATTTGATCGAACATTATAGGGACATTAAACCTTGCTAGTTATGTCAAAGTAAAGTCCCATCAAAATCAACTAAGCTAGCCGAGTTGTCTTTCACTCAAATTTCACTCAAAACAAAGTGTTGTTATAAATAAGTGGGTACTTACCAATTGCCATAAAATTTAGGTTCTCATGTACACCCAAACATGACACTTCGGTTGGCTTGTTTCCGGGAATAGCAGGGAATATTCTTGTACATAGAGGATTCCCACTGTCTTTTTTATCAAGGTTCCATACTTTTACCTGTATGTAACAAAATCTTATGGTTCTTACAACAAAGACTTTTGTGAGAACCTCTAAGTTTTAACTTACGGATATATTTGACGGTTATCTACTTGTCGAAAGAATCCTTACCAGTGGGGTTATTCCTTGTTCATCCTGTCCAACTGACACTAGGATGCTGTGCTGCTTCAGCTGGTAGAGGTGTGTCACACTGAGCTTGTATGCCTGAAAATTAGTCAACTGCAGGGAGCGTGTCAAAAACCAGATTTGGCCGTCCATATGTAATACTTTCCGAGTTAAGGAAATGGACATGGACATCTTCTAAACATTTAGAGATATGCTCATTAACGTTACCGTACTTTCCTAGTTGAGTGAATCTCCTCTTGCAATCAAACTCTTGGTCATGTTGATACTATTGCTTAAATAGTTCTCTATCTGTTTGAAGTTTAAAAAAATGGTTCTGGAATGACAATGAAAATACCTCTTTGACGTATGTCACCTCATCTCACATTAGGCTAACGTTAGCTAAAGTTAGCGGCACTGCAGTGTATCAAAAGGATATCTCCAAGAACCATATGACCCCGGCCTGAGTCACTAGCCGATATTCCGACTGGAAGACAGAAGTTTTTCCCATTATCTCCGGAATCTTTCACCGTTTCCTTGTCAAAAAATACAAATCTTCTCCACTGTAAAAACGCTGCCATTTTCCTACAGCAATTGAAGGGAATCATGTGACACCAACAAATGTCATGTGCTACTGACAGTCGTATGGAGGGCTGGTCCTGTTTCAAACGTAAGAGGACGGCCTTTTGCCTGCTGGATCTGCTGCATGAAGCTGTTTACTTTCTCACGTAGTGACTGTATGGCTCAGTTCGGAACCACATCTACTAACTACAACAGGATATACAATGATATTTAGTGTGTTAAGGATGCATAGTAGGTGATTTGGAACGCATGGCTTTGTTCCAGCCTGTCTGATTTGATGACGTCACGCTTACTTTTGACTAATTGACAGGTTAAATTACGTAATTTATCAACAAACGAGTTCTACGGCCAACATGTGGCCACATACATTTCCGGCCTGCACGTCATTTCGTGTCAATAGTAGGCTATCAAACCTTTGTAATGCCCTGCAAATCTAGACAACACAACGGGGGTCCTTTGTTCTTGTGTTATCCTTGTCACTTTTAAGTTTCCTCTGGAAACAATTCCCTTGTTTTGACTGTATTTGCAGCGCGTTTCTGTAATGTGTTGTGTTGTCTGTTTGCAATGCATTTCTGTAATATGTTGTGTTGACTGTATTTGCAGCACGTTTCTGTAATGTGTTTTTGTGTTTGCAGCGCGTTTCTGTAATGTGTTGTGTTGTCTGAATTTGCTGCGCGTTTTCTAAATGCTGCACATGTGTTGTCAAATTGATGTAGATGTTTTCTTAATTTGCGTGTATTTTGTCTATTTGCATGTGTTTTCTGAAGTTGCAGTGTCTTGGCCTCTCAGGGCCACCGTAGTACGTTGTAACGTCTACAACGTAGATATACTCGAACAGCCTCAGAGTAACTAAGAGAAACTCCAATCCGATTCAGGACAAACAATACAATGTCAATAAACACTTCAAACCGTTAGAGGGACTACATCAACATAAGTCGAAATACAAACAATGCAAAATAACTGACATAGTGAGGCATTTATTAACATAAATAATGTAAACATTTATTTTACATTTGGGAATTCTAATATTTACGGTAGGATACGTTACAGAAAGCTCCAAGTTTTTAAGAAAGGGTCTTGTGATCAATTTGTGGATAAATAATGAAACAAATTGACAGTCAGTGTGTGAGTTAAAACAATAGGCCTTACGTAAAAAAATTATATATTTATTTTTGATAGATTATTGTCTTTTTTCTACATCTAAAACATTAGGAGAACAATTGTTTAAAGAGTAAGCTACAGTTCAGCACAATAACGACTGTTGAAGAAATATTGGCAATTTTGCAGGATGTATATCCCAAAGTAAAAAGGATACTGAAGTAGAAAACGCAATCCTCTAAGTGTTTTAAAACAGTCAGGTAGCCTCTTATATTACAAATACTAGGAATTTTTGATAGGCCTATCTTTCGATTCAATTGATTTTTAGGGAAATCTACAACATTCAACCCTCCATCACAAAGCTAATTATAATATATGTTTAAAAATTGCGTGGCTGATTGCCGTACGCCACTTCAGAGCCATATACAGAGATGTGGCTCTGAGTGGGCCACTCCAATGTCGCAGGAAAGTGATCATCATACAATATACGCCTATAACTGAACGTGGACGAATCACATACAGTTAAAGGTTCCCTTTATTTTTACTCGCTGGACGTGGACCTATCACCTCCCAATGCGTGGATCTAGCAGGGCGGGCTTTATGGGGTGGAGAGTCAGCAGTGTTGTCGCTGAGCACCGGGTTGAGTGGATCCAATAAGATCACGCCGCGTTCTGGGCCCTATTGCGAGAACAAGCCGGTGATAACAAGGAGAAGTCTAAAATCTCCATGAGTCTGGAAACGCAAAGGCTTTGTTGCTAGCCTGAAGAGAGATACATTGCAGGCATCGAACTTAAAATAAAGATTTCGTTACACCGCAATTTAAATTGAACGGCTGGAGAAAGAAGGGTAAGTAGTAGCCTACTGTATGCCTGTCATGCCGCTACACAACAATACGTAAGTCTATCGTGCTCTAACTGAGAATAGGCAATCTATACACATACCGTTTCAGTTTGTACGATTTGACGCTAGGTCTTTTCGCCAGCGTAAGCGAATCTATATTTTGAATGTATTTATGACCTGCTGTTTCGAGTTACCTAACCATTTACCTTTCATGCGTAAATGCTTAAATGCACTAGAACTTTCCATTCGCCGGTATTCATATGCTAGCTTATTGCTTTTGTAGTTCATTACTGTTGCATTGTGATACTGTCTCAAAGTGTGGGGGGAAAACTACCATGACAAAAACTTAACTTAGTTAAATATCCTGGACTAACTGCCCTCTGGCAGGTGTATTACAACAGGATGTCCACAATTGCGTTAATGCCACGTGTGTGAACATGTCTCAGGTGTGGGTGGGATCTTGCTAATCAGGTGTATTGCACGTTCTAGACCAGAGGACATGACAATACCTGAAAAAAACTTGAATCACTGTCAGCAGCTAGAACTAAACCTGTGAGCTATGAAAAAGCTGTGACTTCAACGGTGACGATTTCGTCCTTTTCTTATGTCATGCAGTGATAAGTTCTTGACTGACATGCACTGGCTCAACAATAAGTTGTGTAAGCTGCAAGAAGGACCTTTTAAAAGAATGTCCCAGATGGTGGAAGGTAGCAAGTAAAAAGCACTCTAAATGTAACCTCATGTGTGTGCTTTCACATCACCTAATTCTATTGGCTGTGTTTCCTTCCTAAACCATCTCTTACTTCCTGTATTGTGCCTTGTCTAGTCTGCCAATCTCCACAATACGATGCAGTGTGAATAATTAGATGTGATGCTATTTAAAGGGTCCTTAGTGGGCTACAACTATTAATGCTGATCATGAGTATTGGTAGTACATGCTGGTCAAATTCATAGATTTTTCTGAAAGGCTAGCTGAAATTATTTGTCTGTCTCCCCTTACTGTAGGCTAATCATGGTTCTGTAGATCAAATGTAATGTGCGTCATCTCATATTTTGATGACACATTTTTTTCCTTCTTACAGATCACCATGAGAAGGATGTTGCTATTTTGTCCTTTGTTCTGTCTTGTTCTGGCATTGTTGCCATCTCACTCAGGTAAGGTTAACAAACATGTATTGCTTTTGTTGGTGACATATCTGTGCTTTTGCCGTATGTTTACCCATTAAGCAATATACTGTCTCTCTTGACATACACAATGTTGTTCCCTATATTACCATAGGTATTATGTTTTTGTGTTTGCAGCTTCTATTGCAGTCATGTCCATTGATTTGGGCAGTGAATGGATCAAAATCGCAATAGTGAAACCTGGTGTGCCAATGGAGATTGCTCTTAACAGGTGAGTGTTCTACAGTTGTTTTCTGTGTCATCTTGACCATAGGAAGCCATCAAGGGACTGGTTTGCTATCATACTGCTTTTTGATAATTTAGCAGGTTTCCATGTCCATCCTCCATTTCACTAGTTTTTTTTTACCTCCCAGATGCTTTCAGCAATTGTTATTTGAATGTATGCAAATGTCTTTTACTTTGCATGTTAATGGGGAAGGGAAGACATCTGTGAATCTCAAACGCAATGCAACATTGAGCTAAATTATGTCAAGTTTCTCTTTTATACCACACCGCAGACTAAGAATTTTTTGTTAAGTGTCTGTCAATTAAGTTATTATTCCTTTATGTGATTGTGGACTTGGTGTTTAAATATATGAGGGAGGGAGTGGCCAATATATGATGAACTTACAAATCTTGTTTTGTTTATTGTATTTTCTCTATATTGCAGGGAGTCAAGAAGGAAAACTCCAATGGCTGTGTGTCTGAAAGAGAATGAGCGGCTTTTTGGAGACGGTGCATTGGGAGTGGTAATTGACATGAATGATATCATTATGAGATTCTTCCATTTCTTGATAGACATAGTTCATTTCATTCTGCTTATTTTTGCTGCCTACCTCTATGGAGTTAGTGTAGCAGTGTCTTATCTTATGCTACCAATTAGATTGACTTGTTGACTCCCCCCCTCAGTCTGTGAAGAACCCAAAACTAGTCTACAGACATCTACAAGGCCTTCTGGCAAAGAAGTACAATAACCCCCAGGTCGTGCTATACCAGAAGCGCTTCCCTGAGCACCAGCTGCTGGAAGATGAGACTCGTGGCACAGTTTACTTCAAAGACTTGGAGTAAGGCTAATCAAATGTATTCTTATTTAGTAAACTCAGAATTTGATCAATGTGGCTGGTGGAATACAATAATGTATTCACTGTGACATAAACAGCCTGTGCATATATGTGTCTTACCCAACATGCAGTTGGCACACTATGTTCTGCTGTGTGCTACTTATTGAAGTAACTCCTTTCAAATAGTGTATTCACTATGTTTTTGTTTTACAGAGGAATGCAATACACCCCTGAGGAGCTTCTTGGAATGGCTTTGAACTACTCTCGTGGCCTAGCTCAGGACTATGCAGGTTGGTTAGTTAGTTCAAACATTTTCAAACAAGTTTGATACATGTTGTACATTATTGTTGATGCATGTTTGTGTCTTTTTCAAACGGTTACCGCATTGTCAAACTATCCATAAAACCAAGCTAGCATTCTCATCAAGCCAAATCTCCAACAGAGCAACCCATCAAAGATGCAGTGATCACCGTTCCGGCCTTCTTCAATCAGGCAGAGCGCAGGGCAATTCTGCAGGCTTCCCGGATGGCAGGCTTGAAGGTCCTGCAACTCATTAATGACAACTCTGCCGTAGCCCTCAACTATGGTGTTTTCAGGAGGAAAGACATCAACAACACTGCTCAGGTATGTCATTAGATGGGGAATTCATTACCATCATGTGTTAGGTTTATTGACCTTATTTACTTTTCTCTATGCAGAATGTGATGTTTTATGACATGGGGTCAGGCAGTACGACAGCAACCATTGTCACCTACCAGACTGTAAAGACCAAAGAGTCAGGCACCCAACCCCAGCTTCAGATAAGAGGTGTAGGGTAAGTTTGCTGACATGCTGTATGCTAATATGATGACACTTGACACGACACAGTATGCTTGGATTGGCTATACCATTGTTAGGTTTGATTTAGGTTTCAATTTAAAAACAAATGTGTACTGGAAGTATAACTTTAGTTTCCCAGAGAAACGTTGCCATATCCTGTGGCACAAAGGGGCGTATCACATACATTTGCTTATTGTCTGTTCATTCGGAAGCCAAAACTGAAATGAGTACACATGATATGTGTATGCACCAGAATCCATATGCATCATATACTATCCCCTAGATTTGACCGCGGTCTTGGGGGATTTGAGATGGAGCTCCGCCTGAGGGATCATCTGGCTAAGCTGTTCAACGAGCAGAAGAAGAGCAAAAAGGATGTGAGGGAGAACTACCGGGCTATGGCCAAGCTCCTCAAAGAAGCTCAGAGGCTAAAGACCGTGCTTAGCGCCAATGCTGAATTTGTAGCCCAGGTGAGCACGTTCCATGAGACCAATTTCTGTCCGATCCTCTGTATCCTTCCATCTTGTTACTGCCTAGTTTACGTTTCTTAGTCACTTTTCTCACTTAAGCTTAAAATTACAGTACATTTTGGTTGACCTGTGTTATCTGTACTCTGTAGTATGGAATGAAGTGATGCTACTTTAATGCTAGGGGCGAGTTTTGTTGGCGTTGTAACTGACACTGTGCTTTATTGCAAATTAAACTAAATTACTGTCATGTTATAGGTGGAAGGTCTTATGGATGACATTGACTTTAAAGCCAAAGTGTCTCGGGCTGACTTTGAGGCCTTGTGTGCTGACCTGTTTGAAAGAGTCCCTGGGCCTGTGCAGGATGCCCTTGCTTCAGCAGAAATGTCCCTGGTCAGTCAGCCTGTGCCACACCTACTGTATTTTTTGCTAACCTGCCACAGAATGTCAACAACAAAAAGCAATTAACTTTAGGAACTATTTGCATATATCTTAACTTTAAAGCTATAATTGGCTTGCACTTTGCGAAAAGATGGATATCACATTACTTGCCCATGCAAAGCAGTATAGTCTGATTGGTAGCACCTAGCCTAAAGTTACTTCTTATTTAAATGGGCTGATGCACTCAGGGAATGGATGTTATAAACATATGTACTTACTATTACTGTACTTTCTGTCCTTATTTGCACATTGGGAAATGGTCAAATAAAGGAATGATTATGCATTAGTAATGCCTGTGCAACGAAGCAGTCGTTCAAGCTAGTGACATAGCATACACATTAGAATCACATTCTAATTTGAGAGGTGTTTCCACGGTATGGGTGTTCATGATCCCTATTTTCTCTTGCAACAGGATGAGATTGAGCAGGTTATACTGGTGGGTGGGTCCACCCGTGTGCCTAAAGTCCAAGAGATCCTGCTCAAAGCAGTTGGCAAGTATGTTTCAGTGGTTGATGAGTGCTTGGAATACTGTCCATGTCACCGCCAATAAGTCACTCTAATCACACCGTTTGCTAGTGGCAATAATCACACATACCATCCTCTAACTAACTCTTTCCTAAGAGAGGAGCTGGGGAAGAACATCAATGCAGATGAAGCAGCCGCCATGGGTGCCGTGTATCAGGCTGCTGCCCTTAGCAAGGCCTTCAAGGTCAAGCCCTTTTTGGTCCGAGAAGCTGCTGTCTTCCCCATCCAGGTAACTTGCTTTCACTCAACAGCTCACAAGCAATTGAAAATGTTCTAATAATAAAGATAAACTGTTCTGGATATCCCTTGTAAATTTCAAAGACCCGCAGAGACATTCTTCAATTTAGTTCAGACGATTGTCTTAAGACAACCAGTGAATCTGCCTGGGAAGTTTTGGCTAAGCCTTTCATGTAATTTTGCTAAATGAATTTGAATGGCACTGCACCTAACAGGTGGAGTTCACCCGTGAGGCAGAGGAGGAGGATGGAACAACAAGCCTGAAGCACAACAAACGCATCCTGTTCCAGAGGATGGCGCCCTACCCTCAGCGCAAGGTCATTACCTTCAACCGCTACAGTGACGATTTCACCTTCTACATCAACTACGGAGACATTAGCTTCCTCAGTAAAAACGATCTCGAGTAAGAACTCCAACTGGTTGTGACCAATTCCATTTTAGTTTCCTCTATTTTCTGACAAGATTAGATAACTCTAAATTGCGAGTATAAATGCATAGACACCATAATGGAACTAGTGATTGTTTTTGTCTGCCTTCTGAAAGGTTCCTATTAAGAATTGTCTCATGTCTCTCTTTGCTGGTAGTGTGTTTGGCTCTCCAAACCTGACCACAGTCAAGCTCACAGGGGTGGGAAGCAGTTTCCAGAAGCACACGGAAGCCGAGTCCAAAGGCATCAAGGCCCACTTTAACATGGACGAGAGTGGACTCCTAATTTTGGACAGGGTTAGTGACACATAGATGTTAAAGCTATTTTGTTACAGTTGAAATGCAACAAGCCATTTCTTTAAATGCTTCTTCTATAACTCTTTTGCAGGTGGAGTCTGTCTTTGAGACCATTGCAGAGGAGAAAGAAGAGGAATCCACATTGACAAGTGTGTACTAGGTGTTTGCTATCACTTGGGTTGTTTGCATGCCTTCAAAAAAAAAAACATGCAGCCTGTCATTTCATATTCAGTAAATATCAATTTATTGCTCTTTCAGTACTGGGAAATACCATATCAAGCTTGTTTGGAGGCGGATCATCTGAGCCTAGTGCAAATATAACTGAACCAGTTCAGGTGATGTTTTCTTAGTATAGGTTCAACTACAATTTCACTTAAGGAGTGGTCTGTGTTAAGCCCTAACATGGTGAGCACCAGAACTGTGGGATAAAACCCTCCATAAATGTCAACTGAAGTTTAATTTTCTCAATTAAAGTTTCTTGAAGTTTAATTTTTATGTTCACCTCTGGCCAGGATGAGGAGGAGGTGCTTCCAGAGGCCGGAAAGGACAAGGAGGACCAGGCCCCGACAGAAGAGTCTCCTCAGGAAGAGAAGCAGCAGCAACAGCAGGAGGAGGGGGAGAAACCACAGGGTGAAGAACAACCTCAGGTGAAGGGAGAAGGAGACGATGACAAAGCAGAACCTCAGGTGAGAATTGTGGAGGTTTAGACCAGACTCTTAACTCAATGAAGTCTAAGTGATTGTTGTAGATAGGTGGATTTTAAAAGATCAATACTTCTTGTGGCATCAAAAGTAAAGACATTTTCTGAATGTGTTTTCCAAATTAACTTAAACTTTTATTGTTATTCAACCACTCATGGTGCAGGAGGACAAGGAAGGAGCTAAATCTGAAAAAGACGGGCAGGAAAAAACGGTTGAGGAGAAGGTGGCTGAAAAGATTGCTAAACCCCAGAAGAAGACAAAAATCTCTGAAGACATTACTGTGGAACTGCTTCTTAATGACATGCTCAACTTCTCCCCTGATGAAATTGAATCATCAAGAAAAAGGTAGACATAATTTTGCTCACTAGTTCAAAAATGCGTGATCGGTTTGAACGTGTCTAAATGCGTTTTCTTGTCTTTCCAGACTGCAAGACCTGACAGACAGAGATTTGGCAAAGCAGGAGAGGGAAAAAACTCTAAACAGTCTGGAAGCATTTATTTTTGAGACCCAGGTAAAAGACTAGAACTTTTCCTTTATAAAAAAAATACTTAAACAAAGCCATGCCACAAAAGAATGGATCCAAGCAAGATTCAAATCTTTTGAATTGCATATGTCTAGTTGTGTCACAGCCAATTCAAAGTTTTGTTTGTATTTTTGTGAAGATTTTGCCTCCAAATACATATCCACACCCAATGATTGTGTGATTGTTGGTATCTTTGTCTGTGTGACCCCCTGTCTTTGTTTAGTACTAATTTGTGCTGCTGCAGCAGAAGTCCCTGATATCTTAACACACACAAACTTTCCCGCAGGATAAAATGTACCAGGATGAGTACCAGGCAGTGTTATCGGAGGGCGAGAAGGAGGAGATCTCTGCCAAGTTGAGTGCAGCCTCAGAGTGGATGGACGAGGACGGCTACTCTGCCTCCACCAAGGAGCTGCGAGAGAAGCTCTCTGAGCTCAAGAAGCTCTGTAAGGCCGTGTTCTTCAGGGTGGAGGAGCGCCGCAAGTGGCCAGACCGTCTGGCTGCCCTTGACAGCCGGCTCAACACCTCCAGCTTCTTTCTGAGGTAGGGAAAGGTGTGGCAGTGACGGAGCATAGAGGTACTGCTAATATATGCCATTGAATGGACTTACAAGGGTTTTGGTGTGGGTGGTCCCTAACCCTGGCCATACTGCTTTCTCTACCAAACCACTTTCCACAAGCCTCAATAATTTGGATTTAGGGGAAATTACGTCTGCGGAAAGTCCAGGAAATGGTACGCCAAGCCGGTGAAATTTATCTAACAGTTATTTATCCATGAAAGTCCCATTGAGGAGGTCTGGCCAAGACAGACAGCAGCATACATTAAAGCACAGTTAAAGGCAGAAAACACAAAACAAGTAGAGATGCACCGATTGCAGTTTTCTTGGCCGATTCCGATTTCCGATTTTTTTTAAGTCTGAACTGCCGGTTCCGATTTTGGCCGATTCCGGTGTTCTTTCTAAGAACTACAATTTACAACATACTTTTCTTTAATGGAACATTTAAAACGTAAGAAAATGTTTGCTTTTTTTAAACAAAACAAATGAACAGCTTAAAGGAAAAACAGCTTTCTTTTTTTGTAAACGTCTAACTGAAGTGCAGTATTTGTACTCTTCCAAATGAAAAAAAGTGCAACAGGTAATAGAACAATATAACATGGCACCTTTAGGTTTTAAGCAATTACTTCTAATTCCCGACGATATGTTGCATGTGTGTGGCTGTGCAGGCCTGACTGCCTCTGCTCGCGACGTGAGACATCGTGCGGCGCATGCGTGTAGATTTGACGGGTAAGGATCGGAAAAATATAAGACTGATCGGCTGGTCACCAATCATGGCCGATCAGTCTAAAAATCGGCTAATTCCGGTCAGCGGCCGATCGATCGGTGCATCTCTAAAAACAAGACAACATTAAAAAGAGCTAGAAATCAAGCATATGGAGCTCACATTTCCAAAGATAAATTTATGCAGAACAAAGAGCCGGAAGATCAAAAATACCTGTTAAAACAATTCAATATCTCCGTTTGGTCATGAGCAGCAACAGAGTCCGTCACAACAAAGGTAGGTACATAGTTTTTGCTTGCAGAAAGCAATTTTATGCTTTTCCAAACTCCAAACTCCCAGGATCATTTAGATTTTCAGTGGTGGTAGAAAAGTACTATTCTGATTTTAGCTTACTGGATAAAAGCAGATAATTTGTTTCTTGTCTAAAAACAAGCCAATCAGTGAGTACAAATGACAGGAATCTGCAACAATATTGAATAGTTCATATTTCATTTCTTTGTAGGAGTGCTAAATTGATTCCTGAAGATGATCAAATCTTTACTGAAGTTGAGCTGACTACTTTAGAAAAAATCATCAATGAAACCACGGTATGGGAAAGCATTGACCAAAAAAATCTTAGTAAATTTTTCCTCCTTCCTCAAACAATTGCTTGACTGAAGATAAATAGATATTTCAAAGTGTTACAACAATTTTGTAATATTTTACTACTTTGAACTAGATGCAAAAAACCTCCCCTCTTAATACACTGTTCTCCTCACAGACATGGAAGAATGAGACTGTTGCTGAGCAAGAAACCCGTTCGCCCACAGAGCGGCCCATCCTGTTGTCTAAAGATATTGAGTCAAAGATAGTATTATTGGACCGGGAGGTAAACTACCTGCTCAACAAGGCCAAGTTTGCCAAACCCAAAGCCAAACCCAAAAACAGCGCCAACTCAGACAGCAGCAAATCCAACAAAACCAACAGCACAGCGGAAGAAAAAGTTGTTCCTCCCAAGGAGGAAACCACAGACCAGGACCAAGGTAGGGGATGAAAATAATATTTACGTTTTGTGACACTACTAGGCAAAAAGTAAAGTTACAAATTATGCTATGTTATTATAACGAGGTAAAAATTATAATTGTATTATTACAATGTTCTGTTTATTGACAGAAAAACATGAGTCGATGCCGGGTGAAGAACCACCTACTGAGGAGATTGGACAGGACACAGACTCAGCCAGCCAATCAGATTATTCAGAGGATACAGCTAATACAGGTATGTGTCCCATAGCAACATGGTTTCCAATAGCAAAAACTCATTTGGTGAAGATGTCATCTGTTTTAATTGACCAATTCCTTATATAATGTATATGCTATGTACTACTTTCATATAGTTTCAATGCCTTTCCCCCATTTTCAGAATCTACAAAAAAAACTGAAAACCACATAGAAGATGAATTATAACAGCAGGAGTGAAAATATTTCATTGTATTTATTGACAATGTTTAATTGAATTTTTTTATGCTTAGTTACTTTAGCCCATTTTTCCCAAAACGCCTATTGTCATTGGGTCAACATGAAGAAACTTCACCTTGTGTCATTGCCACTGCCCTAATCCTCTCGTTTGTACATTGAATGTTGAACAAGGGGTGCTACATGCTGGTGCGAAAACATAGAACGAACTGAAGCATTTAATTGTTTGTGTCATACCTTTCAATACCTGAATGCTCCAGGAATATTTCCCAAAAGAGATGTCGTTTTGAAATGGCTAGAATTTAGCAATTTTGAGACGTGGAGAAGAGCTTGACATTGTTAAAGATGAGCCTTTCTGTAATTTCCCATTTCTATTATGAGAAGTGATGTAATTGCTCTCTGTCCTGTCCTTCAGCGTGAGAAAAGAATGATCCAAAAGCACTGTCAGTGATTGTCAAGGATGTAAGATTTGTTTAAAGTGAATTCATATGTAACATCTTGAACTTGAAAAATGGCCTTTGTAATAGATGGACTATTTTGGCATTTTCAAATAACTAAATTATACCATTCAAAATTTGTTTTGTTGACAAAAGTGTAAATGGAACAATTTATGAATGGATGCACTCGCTTCAGAAGTCTGAAGAAACTTTTGAATATCGAGATGAAGAAATAATTGTGAAAAGAGTTTTTGAAATCTCATGTCCGTAGTTTAAACCTTTCCCTAATTCAGAATTGTTTTTACAGAAATTACATACTACTTGCAGTGGTTCTCGTGTACATTTTGTAAAGTTGATACGCATAATACAAATGCTATTCTGAATTCTATTGGAAGAGCTGTATCCACATTGTGTCCATCAACTATGGCTGCTGAGAGTAAACGTGTGCTGTAGTGGTGGTGTACTAATCCTTTGTTTTCAGAGCCTTGCGCTCCTTACGCCACTCAGAGTTTTATGAAGTGTGCTCACTGTTCTTTACTTCTACAAGCAGATTTTCAACTTCCACATCTGCAGTCAGATGTAGGCTCCTCCTAACTTTAACAAGTAGGAAGAAAGGGGAACGCTGATCTTTGACACGTGTGTGTGGTCATCTTATGTGTGTGTATTCCTTCAGATGTTTTGTGGGATTTAACAGTCAATAGATGTGAATAAGAGATGCCAACAATGTGTTTATAAACTGTTAATAAATTAGTTTTTCTTTAGTTCCATTGTTCCCTGATTTAAAACTAAGTCTAAATTATTAACAGTGGTTTGATGTGTTTAATCTTTCCTACGTACATATAGTCAGTGAACAGATATTTGTTTTAAGTTTTAACCGTCTATGATGCGTTGAGCATTGTTTTGATGATCAATTGACGATCAACTGCTCAGTGATTTCTTCCAAACTACACTATTTTTTACACTTCTAAAACTTAATCTTCACTGAACCAATCATTAACTTCTTTGGAATTGATGCAATTCAGGATTTAGGTTTTGAATGTTGTACCAATGGGGCCGTCCTAATCCCTAAACATGGAGAATACTGGTAAACCAACCGCTTGTTATGACATGGTTTAATGACAAAAGTCATACTATGTGTGTTGAGGTATGTAATTATACTGTAATCTCAATAGAAAACAAGAGTCATGTCCCTGAATTCATTTAATTTAATTTAATTTAATTTAATTTAATTTAATTTAATTTAATTTGGCTTGATAACTGATAAAAGAAAATACTTCATGCAGCTATTCGTTATGAGTAAATAAGTTATTATTTAACTTTTAACAGTTCAAGATATTTCAGTAATCATAATTTGTACTTTGGCAGCTAGATTTCTGACCAAAGGAAAATGTGTTGCTCCATTGTCAAGCCCATGTACCAGAATGTTTGCTCCCATCCTGTGTTCCGTTTTTCTTATATATTAATCTGCTGAAATACCTCACCATCAGCAGATAAGGTGACATTCCAGAAGTATTTTCCTTTTCTTGAACTCTCCAAATCTTGCTGTTAATTAACAGGAGACAAGGAAAATGTCTTTAAGATACAAAGTCTGTGTCATCTTGTGTGTAAAGTCTTCTATTTTCATTTGATGCATGGTTTGCAGTGTAGATTTTGTAAGCAATGATTGCCAGGAAGGTGATGCAGAGGAAACCAACTACAACCGCTGCTATGGCAACACCAAGGACAGTTCCCTTCTTGTCAAATGGCACATCAACTACAAAGAGAATGATAACGCATTAATTGTTGTTTCCTGACTTGAAGAGAAGATTCTGGCGCCAAAGAATGATGATTAAAAAATCTTATTAAATGTTTGGAATGAAGGGTTGCTGTAACTAATATTGATGCCTCATATGATGAGTCTTTCTTGATCATAATTTATCAAAGTGGATGCATACCTTGCGGCTCTACAGGATAATCTGCAACACAGAAAAAAAAACCACGATCTTAATTTGCTAGACTGCTACACAAAGGTTCAGTGAATGCGCTCTACCTTTATTATCTAACTGCGGCACCACTGAATGAAAATTCCCTGGGTGCTGTGGCATCATCAAAACAACAGTTTCTCACCATTATCCATCTGGGTTCTGATTGGACCAGAGCTGACTGTGGCCACTTCGCTCACCGAGGTCTTTTGAATGTCGCGCCGTCTCAACTTTCCGATGCAGTTCTGAGGGGGAGGTGATAGGAGTTTTGACTTCCTGACACTCTTTGATCAAATTAACCTTAAACTTTCTGAGACCAGCGAAATCAGTACTGTTCATGAAGTGTCAAATGTTTGTTGAACAATTATCCCGAAAAAAATACATAAAAATAAGACAATCTAGATCCAACAATTTTATATACTCAGACTACTATTGCTATGTTCTATGCTAAAAACAATACCCTGTTGATACTGCACATTTATTGTGCTAATTGATAGAACAGAAAATTATATCTGACATGACATGAGCAACTGACTTGGATCAGTGAGGGGCACACAGAACGGTCACAGAGTCTGGTGGCACAGTGAAGGTAATATGTGGACTGCGTCCTATTTTGGTATAGAGTAAAGCGGAAGGCCTCAAAGGAAAAACGGGCATTTTGTTGAAGTCCATTCACCCCCATCACCGTCTGGCCATCCCGGTTACACCTGGAGAAAACAGACACAGCACCTGTACTTTAAACAACTTCCATGATTTTCCTGGTAACCTTGATACTGCTCACATTGACATACCTTTGACATTCCGTTTTTATTATGAATAAATATTTCAATTGGTTTGTTTCTTACATATTATAGGGTAACACTCACATGCTTACGGTTGCAATGGTAAATAAAAGTGTGTATAGTGACTGCTGTGATGTAACATTGTGCAAACTGAACTTTCATTGTTTCATTGGATTGGATAGCTCACTTACCCAACGAAAAGATCAAAATAGTCACTGTTGATAGGATAGGGGAGAGTTGTGGCATAGCATCTGTCCAGTAGAACGTTGTATCTGAAGTCAGATTGTAGAGAAAGGTTTGCCAGCGTGCCATGGCGTTTGGTATCTTGCAATGTACAATACTTAGTTATTTCCAAAGCCTATGGAAATTATGTTCACATAAGGGCTTGTTTTTTAAATGTAGTCATTATAGTCATTAGAGTCTTTGAATCGTTGCACAATAAGACTAACAACGGTATATTATCACAAACTACCACATTGTCTATTGTACCTTTCTGTCAGATTGGTTGCCTTCACCTCAACAAAAATCCTGGTCTTTAGCTTTACCCCTCCATCAGGAAATTGCAGCAGAGATTTGTACGAACTGTCCTGGGTGTGTACCAATCGCAATAGGGCTCAGAAACTTTTTTAAATGGTTTCAATAGATCAAACAATAAGTTGTTTGAAGTGGAATATTGGCATGTTATTGAATGTTCACATTGTACAAAAGTTCAGAGAAAGACACCTTTTTATTCATGTTTGTCAATGATATGCTTTCTTATACCAAAGCAGTATGCTTATGAAATAGTTGTCTAAAATGTAAATGGTTCACAATGGAATAAAACTAAATCAAATTATTTTGTGTTTAATATTTTGTTCCAGATGAAGGAAACCCTGTCTTACCGAAAACAGCTTCAAACTCAGTGTGCTGACGAAACTGCCGTTGTTGTCTTTAACTGCCAGGCTTACTCCAGATCTGTCAAAAATAATCCCAAATTTCAGTTCTACTAGATTGACGCCACCATCCTGATCATAAATTGATACACAAAGAACACATCACTCTAGCATACTAAAAAGGGTATCATATCTACCTGAAACTTGAAACAGTATAATATACCTTTTAAAGCAGTCTCCCACCATTATCCTTCATGGTAACTGCATACATGCATACACGTCAGCCTTATTGTGCAAATTTAGGTCAACTGACACTAAGTAATGTTCAGTTGAAAAATTCATCAATAATCATAAAAATGTATTTTGAACACCTAAACTTTATGATTTTCCTCTAAATAAATTGCATAAAACTTTTTAATGAAGAGATACATATTATACAAATGTATCAAGATTGTGATTTCTCATCGCTAATATCTTTCATTCTGATAGAACAGGGCAATAAATCAGTACTCACACACTCAGCTCAGTGTTGTTGACCAGGTAATGGAGTGGATAGCGGCAGGAGAACCTGTACACCTGTTCCTTGCGATAGGTGATGGTCCCCACGCTTGGGTCCAAGGAGTTTATGATGCCTGAGATGATGATTGATTGAACACTGGAAAAGTCTGAGAAGAACCCTGTACCCACTTCTTCAATGATCTGAGAGAGAGAAAAGCAGAGAGAGAGAGAGAGAGGGGGCTAATGTGCATTATCATCATTAGTTACTGCTCTCCACAGAGACATCCAAGGTTTACCCCACCAGCATTGCTGTAATGTTTTTTCATACGTCGGGAATGCATTCTTATCAAAAAGTGAAAGGAAGAAGGTTCAAACATGAAATATATACACTACATGTAGGCACAGTATTGGCATCTGGAGCGGGTTCATTTTGAGTCCAATGGGGGCAATGCGCCTTGAGAAAGGCACTTAATTTTTCTTTTTCAAAAACATGCCCTCTTGGCTGACCAGGGCTCAGTTGATGGTGTGTTTGAGTCTGTATGACATCATCAGTATGTCATGTATGTCGTGAAGATACCTTTATTTTATTGGAGCAGGCCGAAACTGCCTGTTCTGTAATGTAGAAGTTGAATTTGAGCACAGGTGGGTTTGTGGTCCAAACAGGAGTACCCCTGCACTCTTCTTTGGTGTAATGGGCATTCATTGCCATCAGTGATTCGTTGTATCCGCCAAAGTAGACTGGACATATCAGAACTTTTATCTCCATTCTGTCTGAGCCACAGAGGACATCTATGTCTGTGTTAACTACAGGATGGCAAGTTTGGTCAACATCGTGCTTTTGTAAAAATTCAATGTAAAGGTGCACAGATTCACATTTGACAACATATAATCTTATCATGAATGTTGAGCACTACAGTAAGTAAGTAATTCCAGAATGGGGAACAGTTATGCACATGATGTACCGAAACTTTACATTTACGTCAGGAACTAGCAAGTGTCGTAAGCATTGCAACTATTTACATCCTTCAAACCCCTTCCATGCAATCATAAAAGCACATTAGACACGGAGAACTTTCACAGTAACATTTAAAGTAATTTCTCCAATAGACTTTGTCAAGCCCATCAACTCTTATTAGGTTAGAAAATAAGGAAAGGTGAAATGGGTTGTGAAGGAGAGATCAGAAGTGCAGGGATGAGTTTAAGCGGCAGCTTTTATCTGACCTGGCTCCCTGAACGTGGGGTGTGAAAGGCAGGCATTTAGACTTGAGAGGCTGAGAGGAAGCCAGGCAAACTGATACACAAGGAAGCCCAGCAACATTATCCTCAAACTGGAAAAAGAATTGGGAAACCACACCTATCAGAAGTGTCTATGTTCTTCATTTGATAGACCACATGTTGAAACAAAGAAAGTTAATTATTTGTAGATTCATAAAAACACATTTAAAACTCTCTTAACCCCGGTATGGTAACATCTGGCAGACAACACATTTGTACACTTTCAGACATTAATCAAGGAAGCATAGAATGCTATTTGAAATATACCCCTTTAGACAATGGTCTTATAGGATTTTGTTAAATAAATAGCGAGAAGATCTTCAGAATTATTTAAAAGATAGAACTCTATAAAAACATGAATTAGTCATACTTATTAGTTTCAAACAAATGTACTCACGTCCCATCTACTGATAGACAGAGGTATACACAAGCTTAGTTGAAAATTACTTTCTGTGGTTGCTCTGTATATCCCTCTCTCAAGCGCTCACACTCTGTGTGTGTTCTCTTGCTCTCCTCGTGTCTTTACGACCTTTAGCTTTTATACAGACTTGTTGGTCTGAAAATGGATGAGAGGCAGGGGATAGGAAACTAAAGAAGAAGGAGGAGGAAGCCAAAGAGTTACACAGGCAGCCACAATTAGGGACAATCTGATCAGTATCATGTGTCAGCCTGTTGGAACCTATTGTCTCTTGTGAACGATACATTACCTCGATTCGCAAACATTTTATTGGTATGTGCTGGGATTGGCACACATTATGACCAATTATGGTATGTGCATTATGGTATGTGCTGGGTTTGTCACACATTGTGATAAATTATATTAATTAATTCAATAAACTATTAAAGAAAAGACTGATCAACAGAAAAACAACAAAGATAAAACCAAAAAATATATATTAGGGTTGATTGTGGTTTCAGGATGTCAGACGCATGGATCAAAGTATTTGCTATCGATTGATATTATTACAGTTTTAGACTAGTAGCTGTTGCTGCTACTATCTGACAAATATTTACATTCCAGCAGTATAATTAAGAAAACCAAAGTCGTAACAACTTTAAATTCAAAAGTCTCTTTAGTGCTTAGGCCTTTTAAAACACCACATCCTACACATTCCTAAAAAGAGAACATTTACTACTACATAATATCTGGCATTATAGTTCTGAAATTATACAGAGGAAGGTTTTCTTACACTTTTTTATAAACAGAAACACAACCACCTAATAAATTACCATTTATTAAATCTGACCAATACCGTCCCTTTTTCAGTTCTAAAGGGCATTGTGAAAATAAAACAAGTATTAACTTGGCTGTTAATGGCTGTGTTGAATATATTATCTATGCTGAGACCTCAGTTCTATCACATTGGAAATATGCAAACATCTGCCATGTCTTTTCAACATATTTTATTGAAGAGCTTCTGAAAATTGCTTGGCATAGACATCCACTATGATAATCTTTTGCTGAAGTCTTTTTTTGGGAATTTGATATACCTGGTACCTTCTCAGACACACCTTAAAAACAACGTCAGTGTATCATAGCTTCAGTTGAACAATTAGTTTTCTTTGATTCTATTTGTGAAACCTATAGACTTGCCTTTTGGCAAATGTTCCCTGTCACTTGCCCTAGCGTGTCTCTAAAAGTATAGTATATAACTTGTGTGTGCCTGTGTAGTCAATAACACTTGTTTGTCCTCCATCTGCACAACCTAAACAAAAGAAAATGTTGACATGAACTGGTTTTATTTACAAGGTCCTCTGTGTCACACAAAATACCTGTTTGCTTTATATTAATTAGCAGTTTAGAAACAATAAGCAGGAAGAGGATAATTTTGTGTGTAAATTCACATGCTTTCTGAAAAGTATATTCCCAGGACGTTCTACAGCATGAACATGATACACACTCAAAACAGTATATCCAAAAACAAGTCATAATACCATTCCATCTCTACATCCTCCACTTGGTTTCCATTTTCATCACCTGCAGGCAGACAGCCTTAACACGCAGCTACTACATGACCATATCTGGGTCTTGCATTGTTCGCCTCAGTAACAAAATCCTCAATGAAATCACTGGGGGAAACACGTAATTTGTCGCAAATTTAAAGATCAGAAAGTTGGTTAAAGCATACAATATGGAGTCTTACCGTAACTTGGAAAATAATACTGCAGGTGGTTGTGAGCTTGGACTCAGCTTACCTTTTCTCATGATTTTAATTGTATTGGTGTCACCCCAAATCTAAATATAGTTTGTTTTGGTTGTCATAGTTGGTTAAACATCCTTATGGGTTAGGATGGCTTTAGATTGTTTGAATTGCTCTGCCATACCATACTGACTAATCTTATACATTTATTTCAAATAATTCTCATGAATAATAAATAATAATTTAGCCATTCTTGTTATTAACTTACTTTCTTTAAGTGTTTTTAAATCATGTAGTTTAATAATTAAAACGCCAAACGATAGCAACATATAATTTCATATTTGTCAAACTTTAACATGAAGGTATTGCATCTAGAAACCCCTATGAAATGAATGCTTTATAAAACAAAATGATAGGAGGAAAGCCCAATACAGTTTAGTTACTTCCATTCGTGGCTAAGTATGCCTTTGGGGATGGTCTTGTAGGTGTACCGTGTAGGCTACTTGGCCTTGGTTGCCTACCCTCAGAAACTACGTGCATGGCAGGACGTAGGAGCACAGCGGTCTGGATTTCAAGGGAAGTAAAACATGTGTTATAGACTAGGGCAAGACGCGACGCTTTGCCTGCAATGAGCTCGAAAAGGTCACTGACAAAGTAATGAATGATGTTCATCGCTTTGGGTGAGATCTGGTAAGGATGGGATGGACCTGCTTAATAATCTTAATACATTGCTCTATTTTCGTCGCTGTCGATCCCCGTTCTTTTGACTTTTAGTGATAGCTTGTATAGACCCTTGTCAGGGACGGGAGATGATTTCGAAAACTCCGGGTTTCATCCTTTATTTAAAACTCAAGACAGCTGTTGTTATTTATTTGTAATTCAAAAACATTTGGGTCTATATATAGACATGCAAACATCACCGCCCAAAACCGACCAAACTATTGGACTAGACTACATGCAGCTTCACCATTGGTTCATGCGTTTCCACCTTATTCAACCAATCAGACGAACCCTAAAGGTTGATATAGCCTGTAACTTCTGTTGACATTACGTAAACTGACAATTCAGTCGTGGGGAACACTCATACACTAATACATACATATAGCCTAATAAATCCATACATAAGTATGTCTGGCAGAGGGAAGACAGGGGGGAAAGCCCGAGCGAAAGCTAAATCTCGGTCATCACGAGCTGGGCTTCAATTCCCGGTGGGACGCGTCCATAGATTGCTACGTAAAGGCAACTATGCGGAGCGCGTTGGCGCTGGGGCACCAGTGTATCTGGCAGCTGTACTTGAATACCTCACTGCTGAGATTCTGGAATTGGCAGGTAATGCTGCAAGGGACAATAAAAAGACAAGAATCATTCCCCGTCACCTTCAACTGGCTGTTCGCAACGACGAGGAACTCAACAAGCTTTTAGGTGGTGTCACCATCGCTCAAGGTGGAGTACTGCCGAACATTCAGGCAGTTCTCCTTCCAAAGAAAACTGAAAACCAGCAAAGAGCAAGTAATATATACATATGTATTGTAGAGAACATTTATCAATCAAAGACATTTTGTTTTCTGTATAGACTACTTCGGCTACATATCTCTAACGCAACCTTTAAAAGGGGAGTTACAGACGGACTGACTCTGCCTGTTATGGTTGAGGCTGTTTCCCTAACTGGACTATTTACGAGGTGGTATTTTCGTTAAAAATCACTGTTATTGGATCTGGACAAAAAAATGGTGGCCTACTCAATCATTTGGGCAAATTATACTACGAGGATTTAGTGGACACTAGACGGTTATCTACTATCTTTGTGGCGTATAAAACATTGTCATGTATGGTGTCTCGTTTATTTCAATAAATGTTTTGTGCCCTAGAATAAGCACACATACGTCATATTACGTTCTCTCTTGTTTTCTTTATCAAGGAACTTTTTTTTAAGTTAGGCATGCATGGACAAAGGATTAACCTTGCTGTGTAATAGCTTTAATGTTTATCTGTATGGCCATCAGAACTCAGGACTTATGCATTCTTTATTTTATATACCTAATTACAACAATGTTTCTCCAAAGTATCCAAACCCAAAATTTATATAATTATTAAGTGGTTGGTAAAGACACCTGCCATAGGAAATAATTAACAAATGCACATTTCAAATTAAATTTCAACAAACAATTGAACAACCTTTTCAAGTAACTTATAGTAACTTTTTCCAAGCTTAAAATGCATGTAAGCCAGATAATTTGTCTTGTAAATTGCAAAGCCTAAATAACTTCATACAGACTCCCATTTCACTATAAACCTATCAATTGCAGATAACTGAGGATTATAATTGTTCCTGATATCCTTCTGTTTTCATGTCATTCAATCCAAGATCTTCATTCTGCTCAAATGTCCTGGTGTACTTCTCAGTGGTCATCTCTGGATCAGGATCGGGGGCATAAATATTCTGCAGAAAAACCATCCACAGAAAGGAAGTCATTACACCCTATAATCTTATGTATTGTTCTTAAAACATTTTTTTTTTTAACAAAGAATTTAATGGAAGTTCTCTACCTGAACGTAACTGTTCCCAGCTGGGTCATCAAGAACGACGTGAACATCCATTTCACCTGCAATGATCTGAAACATGCCAATCAAATTTTTGTACATGAAGTGTTTTAGATGTGCTTTCAATTTTTTATCTTTACCAAACGGTTTATCTTTACCAAAATGCTCGTATTTGGGAGCACCAAACTAGTTAACAGTTGGAAGAGACCAAGAAGATAATTTAATTAATAGAATTCACACAACATATTTCTTAATATTTTTTAAAATATAATATTGTCCTCAAACCTTGTCAATCTTCTCACCAAAAAGCTTCAGTTTTTCTGTCCTATCTGAAGTGGAGCTATCTCCACACAAGAAGGGATTTTTTGACACAATCTGGGAAGAGTGACAATGTTACAGAGCTTTATAGAGGGGGGTGTAATTTACAAAAAAAACATTATGTAGTTATATAGAGTTATGTATCATTTATATCTTTCAACAAATCACGTTGAAAACACTTACGAGATCCTTTATATCTTTGAGAATGCCTTCCAAAGTAGTGAACTTTCCACCTAAAGCAGCCATGCCCAACTCAAACTCCAACTCCGGAATGAGGATGCTGCAAGTCTCGGACTTCACAGAGCAAAGTAAAATAAAAAAAGAAAGTTCCAAATCAAATTTGACAGTTAACTAACCTATTTTCACAATTAATTATTTGCGTAACCTAAAGTAAATAATAGTTAGGCTGCCATAACTTTAGAAATATTTAGCTGTATAATATGTAAAAAGAAAATTAAATGTAATAGTCCATTGTGTCCGAATATTGACAAAATTTACAGGTCAGTTAAAAAAATTCATAACTTAAACATGGACATTGATTAAAGCAAAAACCCGGGTGTGTGAGGAGTTTGGGGAGGCTATGGAGAAGGACTTTCGGTTGGCCTCAAGGAAGTTCTGGCAAACCGTTAGACGGCTCAGGAAGGGAAAGCAGGGATTGGCCCAAGCTCTGTTGAGCAGGGGAGGAGAACTGCTGACCCAGACTGGGGAGTTCGTCAAGCATTGGAAGGAGCACTTTGAGGAACTCCTTAACCCCTCCAACATGTCCTCTGTGGAGGGGGCAGAGTTCGAAGACCTGGGGGAAGTCTCAGCCATATCCCTGGCAGAGGTCACTGAGGTAGTTAGGAAGCTCCTCAGCGGCAAGGCGCCAGGTGTGGATGACTCGCCCCGAGATGCTGATGGCTCTGGACATTGTTGGGCTGTCTTGGTTGACATGCCTCTTTGGTGTCGCATGGAGGTCTGGGACAGTACCATTGGAATGGCAGACCGGGGTGTTGGTTCCCATTTTTAAAAAAGGGGACCGGAGGGTGTGCTCCAATTATCGGGGTATGACATTTCTCAGCCTACATGCGAAAGCTTATGCCAGGGTGCTGGAAAGAAGGCTCCGACCGATTGTCGAACCGCAGATCCAGGAGCAATGCGGATTCCGTCCTGGTCATGGAACAGTGGACCAACTCTTTACCCTTGCGGGGCTGTTGGGGGGGGTCATGGGAGTTTGCCCATCCAATCTATATGTGTTTTGTGGACTTGGAGAAGGCCTACGACCGTGTCCCCTGGGGAGTCCTGTGGGGTGTACTGCAGGAGTATGGGGGTACCGGGGCCGTTGCTACAAGCCATTTGGTCCCTATATAACCGGAGTGAGAGTTGTGTCCGTATACTCGGCACAAAGTCAAATCCGTTTTCAGTGGGTGTTGGACTCCACCAGGGCTGCCCCTTGTCACCGGTTCTGTTTGTGATTTTCATGGACAGAATCTCAAGGCGTAGCCGGGGGGAGGAGTGTGTCCAGTTTGGGGACAGCAGAATTGCTTCTCTGCTCTTTGCAGATAATGTAGTTCTGTTTGCTTCTTCAGACTGTGACCTTCAGCATGCAGTGGAGCGGTCGGGATGAGAGTCAGCACCGCCAAGTCTGAGGCCATGGTTCTCTACCGGAAAACGGAGTGCTCTCTCCGGGTTGGGAGTGAGTTGCTGCCCCAAGCAAGGGAGTTTAAGTATCTCGGGATCTTGTTCACGAGTGAGGGAAAAATGGAGCATGAGATTGACAGGCAGATTGGTGCAACATCAGCAGTAATGCGGGCGTTGTACCGGACCGTCATGGTGAAGAAGGAGCTGAGCCGAAAGGCAAAGCTCGCAATTTACCAGTCGGTCTACATTCCAACCCTCACCTGTGGTCATGAGCTTTGGGTAGTGACCGAAAGAATGACGTGAATGAGATGCACAAATAAATTTTTTTTATTAGAATTCAGACATTTCATAAATTGTCTATCAAATGTGCGTTAAATAAAAATCTTGCCTGAAAATGATTTACCTAATTAATGCATGCTACTGCTAGTTTCTGATGATGGGAGCCGGCTAATAGAGCCGACTTGTTCACTAAGGACACACCGCTACTGGGAACAGTAGGATATGGTTGTTGTGTATAATTTCAGTGTATGTAGTGCTATATGCCCACCAAACTGGCATGATGGGAAACACCAATAAGTGTAGCCTCCTATCTCACTCGCCTCCACCTCTGAACTATCAGCCTCCCTGCCATCTTGTTCTTTTGCAGTATCCTTAATAAAACAGCACATAAATTACAGCTATAAATAACAAGCGGTGCCATACATCCATTAGCTATACTGCTTATCCTTTGCAGGGTCGTGGGGGCTGGAGCCTATCCCAGCCAACATAGGGCGAGAGGCGGGGTACACCCTGGACAGGTCGCCAGTCTATCACAGTGCCATACATATGTGGTAATACTATAAATATTCAGTGTGTATCTGTACGAAGCTTGCCTAGAATATGAAATAAATGTCATTGTTTGTTTAAACCCGTTTCCTTCTGCAAATGATTAATCGATTCACACAATTAAAGAAGTTACTAAAGAATTGAGACAGAAATGCTTAACTGTCATATTCGCATAGAAATTAGTATTAAAAATTAGACCTGGTTTTCCCATCGAGCCATGCTATAAGCTTAAATCTCTGGGTGGTGCCTCTTTTAATTGCATTTTGAGAGTCCAAGGCAGAGACAATAGCATTTGTCTATCACAGCCAACCGAAAAGGGTGGCAAAGAGAAGAATTTGTGATTTTTGTTTGTAAAAAGAATATCCACAAACTTTTGCCAAATGCGTTCCTCAAATCAGCAAAGTGCTTTTTATGCTGTAGTTTTTTTTCCCAATGTTGTCTCCAATGAGGTTCTATAGTTTTAATATAGCAAGTGTCCAGGCGTTCTTGTCCAAATCATACCACTACTCATGAGTAGCGTTAGTAAAACTTTATCAATCAAAACTGATTCGTACTTTAATTTGTCTGAGCAAAGTACAAATTAAAGTGGAGTCTATTGCTACATAGCCAGACATATCTACATGGATAACCAGAACGTGATCAAGTGATCTTGCTGGTCCAAGAGGTAAGGACAAATTAGATTTTTGAGGGATTTTTTTTTTTTGAGACTAAGTCATGTGTATGTGTGAGAATAAAAATCATTGACACCCAGTCACAACCATGATTTATTGGTAACATACAGGGAACATACCTGCATTTATACTATTACTATCCTACATACAAGTCTGGATATTAAAATGAACACCCAGAAATAAAATTAACATCAAATATTTCAATCAGGCTGTGTATCAGAACAAAAGAAGGCGCCTCAAGTTAAAATGCTTCTAGAATGAGACAGATCACGATCGTGATAGTGGAGCACATGCCACTATTAAAAGATTGTCCGTTTACTCAGTGCTGTGGCATGCGTATGTTGAGATATGCATTAAATACTCCACAACATATGCACACCACAGAACTGTGAGTTAACAGAAACTTTCAAAATTAGCTGAATGTTTAGGATGCAATTTCACACATGAAAAGCCCTACTTCTTGAAATAATGTCTAAATTATGTAGCGTGGAAAAGAAAAAGTGGTTTCATTACACCATTACACTATATTTTAGGGCTGAAGCCAACATAGATGCTCAGGACTTTAAATTGTATCCCTCAAGCACATAATTTACTCAGGTTCAAAATTTTGACAAAACATTTTCAAACGTTTCAAACAGTGTTAATATTATGCATTTCTGAATTTACCACAGTCTGTGACTGAGGCTGGGGTAGTGCAGGACAACCAAGTCTGGGTCCTAGACTAGGGGAGATGACTAGAACTGGTATAAGGAGAGGGATAATGTAAAATTAAGAAAGGGCAGGCTACTTGGAACATGTGTAGACTTTAGGAGACGTGCATTGCTGGGTAAAAGGTGCTGTCAAACACTCATACTTAGGGCACTTGAGTGGTGCCCAGACCTACAGCATTGGCGTAGGCTGATAGCAGGCCCACAACCTGCTTCGTCTCGAGTGTGAGGCGTGCCTCGGTCAGCCAGTCCTGGGCCACACGCCTCGCCTCACCCCTCAGCTGGTTTAGCAGCTTGGCGGCTAGCTCCAAGTCACCCTGTTCCAGGCTGTATGCGGCGTACGATAACAATTTGAAGGTGTCCAGGTCGTCAGAAGCCAACTGGGCAGGTGGAGCCTCCTGGGAAGGCTCCATTAGCAGCGCTGCCTGCAGGTAAGACAGGACGTACTGATAAAGGGAGTTATGGCTCTCATCAATAAGGGCTACACGCCGTGCCAGCTGGCGCAAGATGTAGAAGCGGCTGCGCAGTGATGCTTCACTGTAAATGCCACGGCGGAGCGACTCTTCAGGAAGGGCGTCGGTCAGTGCCTGCGCAAACTCGTTGTCATGGCAGCTAACACGCACTGCCTCCACAGCCTGCTCCAGCGGCTGGGTAGGCACATCTGCGCCAGATGTCTTCAAGGTATAGTTCAGGGCTTCTACTGACAGCCACAATTGGTGGGCTTTACGAGCCTCCTCCTCTGCTATCACATGACCTGGGGACAAGCACAAGGAGGTTCATAACGTCACAGCCATTTATTTCACACATTCATTAAGAAATGTATTGTCTATATGGGGAGGAGAAACCTTTATTTTAATTCAACCTCTAAATTAGCTAAAGGAAGCCTGGACAAAAGGTAGGATTGTTAAAAAGAAACATTCGGCTTCATTCACCAATATCTTTCTATCTTCCAAAGTTTTTTTCTTATATGTGATCTTAAGAGATTTCCTAAGAGAAGTCTACGTCGGATTCACGTGTTCTTAAAAAGCAGAATTGTTCGCACATGTTATTATATTGATGAATCCCATTTCTTCATAAATTGAAAGCATGTGACAGTTGTTGCTAGTTAGTATACAGAAACACCTGTGTGCAAATGAGCTGTCATATTTAGCGTCAGTAGTGGATAATAAATAACACACTTGTTCATGGAATGCTGTATCCGGAGAAGGGCACACAACTAAACCGGGCTGCACCAAAAAATCTGTGCAGTTTGCTGCGCTGCCTGCACGTATAATGTACAAGACAAGTCTATTATGGTGAAAGTCCTAGGCTGTGTTTGATTGTATCAAAGCACCTTCTTTACTAGCATATTTTTATCTTGGAAAATAATTGTTAGCTGACAGAAATTTATTAATACACAGCCCTTAAGTTATTATGCATGTTTTCGTATAGCCTCACTGTCCGCTATCCAGCATGTGTCCGCTTTCCTTTATTCACGCAAGTTTAGTTGCAGAACGGAGACTCGGGTCGGGGTCGTAAATTTCGATAACAGATGCTATTCACTTGGGCCACAAGTTGGTGGGCCGGTCTGGGTTGGGCTTAAATGTTTTTGTCCCGTCGAGAACTCGCTGCACCAGCGATGATGTAAATGATAAAAAGATATTGTAGTTTAAATCCAATAATATTTTACAACTATAGAATTCATGGAAACCTAAGAACAAATTATTTAGAACGAACATTCCGCCCTCAAATGTGCGTA